>MU271231.1:25841-132349 GCA_021432655.1 Atractiella rhizophila | reverse complement strand
CTACGTTTTTGCATTCCATAATATTCGATGGCGACCACTTTTGTGTTTGCAGCCCGATGTGGCGCAAATCTCCCCGAAATTGAGCGCAAAACCCTGTTGAGCGCGCGGCCTACGGCCGCCTGCGCAAAACCCTCGGGGCGACCAGTTTGCCGTAGTCCGTCGTATCGTGCCGTTTTTTGCCGGAATCGTCCGTCTCAAAGTTTGAAGAGTACGGTACGATACGGGCCGGGATGGGGTGACGCACCGTCCGGATATGCTCCTCTCAGTACGATCTGGTACGATAGCCATCCCTAGGACTTGCAGGATCTGACGATCTAGGCAGCGAACGACGCAAACCACACATCTCATTTCCCTTGAAGAAGATCCCATCGACGACAGACGACATCTGTAGCTATTATGTCCACTGACATAACAGCGACATGGAAAGGGAGGACGTCAGTGAAAAAAGGCAAAAAGAATGCCTTGAAAAGTGCTAGGGAGGGGATTTCAAAACTCCCCAAACTAAGCGGCGACTTTGGTTCTGTTGTACGCTGCTCTTCTTTTTACTTTCTTGCTTGCTTATGCTTATGCTTAAGTTGTTACAGAGGAGGTATGACTGGGAGGTTATTTTGCGAGGAGAAATGGTACAACTGCACCCAGTGCAAATGCCTGAATCTGGGTGGACTGTTTGTCCAGGTCTTGCCTGCAATCTGAGACTGAGTGCACGCACCATTACAGGTCAACTTGTATTTCCACAAGCAATCAGATACGAACTCCTTGACAGTGAATTTGGAGACTACGACCAACGGGTTCTATTGGGCCACCGTCCACGTAAGCTGCTTCCGTGATCGATCGTACATAGTTGACTGGATAGATATAGATCTCCGGGATTCACGTTACCTCATACGAAAGTTGCGGTTGCGTGCAAAGGAACCAGAGTTGCAATCTACCAAACAATTGCATGGTAGAGAAGCTAGGTGCCAATCATCGTCTTTTGGATGAAAAGAACTGAAGATAGCTCTCAACAGATTATCTTACGGCGCGACTTACTTTACGAGTGCTAGCGTTATGCGGCAGCACCTTACTAGGTGTGGAGCGCCTGTCATCTCTGCGACTTCTTTTGTCGAACCAGTTACAACTTTTTGATAACCCACGGTATGCAAATGTTGCGTTCGTATTCGAGCGAGATGGCAAAACCCTCAAAATTTACGCTTCAACCCAGCAGCTCCAAACTGCAAGCGAATATTTTTCTGACAGTGAGCATTTCGGAGTCCCCTGACTCCACATTTGCAGCGCTCAGGGAGGTGGGATAATGTTTGCCTCTGGGGGATTCGAAGCTGGTTCAGAAGGCTTGGATGAGGAAGACTCGGATATCGAAGTGGATTGTCACTTGTTCGAGGCTGTTCAAGTTGATGTCGGTCACTCCGTTTCTTTTTGGAAAAACGTCGCTCATCCCTTCGAAAGGAAAGTGAAACACCAACCGAGTCACACCCAGTTACGGAAATCAAGATAACTAGAACCTGCTATTCTACTTTCCGAGCTTTGCTTTATTACCTCTTGTCACGGTGAGTCTTTATTCATCCAGGGCATGTTGTTTCACAGGACAAATGTAGAGAGATATCTTTCAAACAGCTTAGATCTAGCAAAGACCACCTAGCAACAGCGTTCGATGACAGCCTGAACATTGAATCCGCTTCCTGGCCGAAGGCTCCAGTCCCTGTTTCCCCAAAATCGATGTACAGGCTGGCAGATGGTAAGCAATGTCTTGTTCGATGAACTGGCTCATTCCTTCAGAACATTCTATTATGGAATTGCGAAAACTTGCTGGGGAACACATCTGCGACAGTCTCACGGTAAAGGGGATCATGGACGAAGTTTTTTCAATTTTTTCCAGCAAATACCGTGAAATCAGGAGAATTCAGATCGGTTACTTGGTGCAACACTGGGTATAGTTAGGAATCCATTTTGATGTACAAATGCTAATAAAGTATTAGGATGAGGTAACAAAAACTTCAGACTACGAAAGATTTCTGGAGGGGGAAGACATACCTTTCTTCATTCTGGCGGAAATTATGAAGGAAAAGTCAAACCAAGCAAAGGTCTCATGACATGTAAGAGCAGTGGCATCGATTCTATGTTGTGAGGGGTAATGAATTGCAGAATGGTCTTTTATATCCTTCTTGAAAGCCTCATGATACAATTCTAGCATACTGTTTTAGGCAATAGCGTGTGTCATCGAATAACCTTTCGTAACCCTCCTAAGAAAACTGCGTTGATAGAACGCGATGCTCTCATACGAAAGGATCAGGCTGATGGAATACGGTCTCAGGATCAAGGACGTGAATAACCTCTGGCACTAACCGCTGTGCGTTGCTCTTTCTTCTGCAAGCATATCAAGAAGGTGAATCCCCATGACATGTATCTCAATCTCTGCTCTCGTACGAAAGTATCTTATTAAGCGGAAACTTCTCCCAGATTAATGAGATTGAGGCCTTTCGATGAATTTTGGGGATCCAGATCGCAGAAATCTCCGTCCACCGTGGGAGAGCAAGAGGTAGTAGAATCCACAGAATGTTCAAAGTAACAATGAAAGAGAATATACAGTACCACTCCTTTTCCCAGCCCATTGATGGCCCCGGGACGAAGTTGCAATGGCAGGTATGAAAGATTCTCTTCGGTGTCCAGGTATTTCTTCACTATAGTCTGTTTTCAGGCGATGCATACGCTCGCTCCAGTTTTATTTCTCATAAGTATACTAATCGTTCAGCTAATAGTACAGATATGCCTCACATTATTTCTCTCTTCCACTGCTCTACCACCCTTTTGCCGCGTAAAGTATCTTCAAAAGCTATTGAAGTCTTGTCCAACCAGAGGATAGCAGACACATGCTTCGCCCTCTCGGGCGCATGCATCGTAAGGTTAGGTTACTCGAGGACTCGCTTCGTTTGCAAAATATTCTTGAACGGGGTAGACGGAAAACTCTTCCCTATCTTCCTTCTCCCTGAGTCCATTGCCACTCCTCCCATCTTGCCACTGGCCCGAAGCTCAGCTTCAAGGGGAACTGCCGCATCCTGCAGCTCTCGTCAGATCCGCTCCACGTCTCCAAGAGCATTGTTTAACAACTATCTCATAAAGTCGTGAGTTTCCATGTTGGCAAAACTGCTGGATCGCAACTTGGAGTTTCGATCCAATGAAGTTGCAGTTCAGAAGGCATAAACAACCTTACTAAAACCGATAGAACTGGTTTGTAACCTGTTTGTAAACGTCGTAAGTACCATCCGACACCCCCTTACGCCCGTGCCACATACCCCCTTCCCTAACAACCCTGCAGACAACAGTTGGCGAGCGCAAGTGGAATTTAAAATAGGAAGAGGAGTATCTTTCCTCCAATCCGCCAACCACTTCTCAAAGTAGGACATCACCCTTTAGATCTTAGGTCGAAATACTGTATGAATTTGCTTTTGAAAGGTGTCAAGGAGCGAAGGCTGTAAATGGGCTTCAGCATGGTAACAAGGAGGAGCATGCAGGAATCAAGCGGCAGGCTTGCTCGTTGCTTCCGCATACACCAAGTAAGTCTCTGTCATATAATCGTCATCCGGATTGTTTAGTGGCAGATACATGCACACTGAGTCCTCCCCTCACCCCTACATGTTCACTTATCGATTTCACGAGGTGAAGGTAGCCCACAGCCAGGGAAAAGTGATAGAACCTGGAAGGCACTTTGCTGACTCTGAATATCGAGCCATCATGGAACGCCCATCCAACTCTCTCCTCATTCACACATGCCACAGCTAATTCATGGCATGACGGTCAACTGGACACATTCAATCCACGCTGATGCTGCAAGATGCTGCTAGGGTCTCCCTTTCTCCGATGAACTTGGCCGCACGTCCCTGGAGCCTGCACAAGAGGGTACGAGGAGTATGCCTTGTCCCTACCTCATACAATCCGTGACGCTGGTGTCTTTAAGCGGACTCAAGATGCCAAAGAGGAATTGAAGTTGGCGCTTGGGCCGACTTTCGATACGAAGACAGAGAAGGAGTGGCAGGCTTTATTGAAACTGGGAAAGAGGCATGGAGAGGGGGAGGAGTAACAAAAATGATGGCACTTCTCAACCTTTCTACATTTCAATTCAAACAAATTGATTATATTTGTTACCCTGTATTGTATTGTAAGTCAAGGAGCTGGTAAAGGTTGAGTATGATCAGCTTGGCTGTTTGGATGCAACCGACGAAACAGAGAATGGGCGCATGAGGAGGAGTTGGTGGAAGAAAAATCTCTAGCAGCTACTGAGGTTCTGAAAAGTGACAAATACTTTCCTGCAAAATCCTTGCTATTTTCAAGCCCCTCTATTTTTACGATACTTGATAAGTTAGATGTAATACTTTGGGCAGTGAAAGCGTGGGAATCTGAGGAGAGTGTGTCAAACGGAGACATCTCATTACTTGCTAAGCTGACCGATTTAAAAATTTAGTGTGTGTACGATGAATCCTAATAATTCGAACATATGATTCCAAATATTCTTTGGCCTCCACTATTGGACAGCATGAAAGGCCACATTCCCTTAACAAAAAGGCAGCAACAGAGGGGAGACAAAGGGAGGTCCTTCTCCCAACTGGGTCGGAAAGGCTGGACATGTGCTCCGTTAAAACATAGAAAAGGAAGGTGCAAATCTGCTGTAAGACCGCGTGCCTGAATCGACTCATTTCATCCCAGCCATATGACTTTATACCCCGTCCACCAGCTGCAGTTTCAAGCACTTTCTCTGCTGACATTTTACTCATCTCCAACACAATCAGAATTAGTGGAGCAGACAAGTCCCAGACACCGCAGTCTCTTCTCAACGTAAGAGTGGGAAATGTGAAGCATTCAAAGTGTAGCGCCTTGACCTTTCCCTCCGTTGCTTCTCTCGATGTCTTACGACTTACCTTGCCTTTGCTTTACCTACAGCAGACCACAGGCCTGTTGTCGTAAATTTGAAGAAGCCGAAGGAATCTTCAACCTCATCACAATGAGGGCGATCTGAACTGTCTGAACTAACTCCCGCTCCGAGAATTCGTTGACATCCATGGCTGAAGATGGGGCCACGGGCGGTGGCGAACCTGCATGATCTACATTTGCAATCGGAATGGGATAGGTCTAAATAATCTGAGATCAATCAAATGCATGAGATGTATGCCGCCTAAATACTTTCTTCCTTTATTCTTTTCGAGAAGATTTGCATACAATGAGAGCAAAATGCACAAATCGAGCTCGATATTATATACAAATACAATTGTCATCGAGTTTGAGCTCTGGGGGCGAGTAGCTGTGGCATGTACCTGAGAGCGCCTTGATAATCTGTAGCAGGGGTAGAAGCGTCCTGAGGAGAAGCAGGGAGATTGTTGTTTGACCGGGACGGCAGTACCAAACTGGTGCAATCTTGGCTTGTGATCCCGATTCCAATGACAGCAACTGGAGGAGCCGAGGCGGGAGTAAAGGTCGGAGTTTTGCTCCCTTTCTCTCGTTTCCTCCGATCATTCATCCTCTTATATAAAATCTCTTCCGCTTATTCAACCTCTCCATCCATCTTATTAGTGCCTCTCGCTCTTCGGCCAACGCCTGGATGCACTTTACCAGCGTTCTCAGAGAGCAATACCCCGCCGACGCATCGTTAGTAGCTTGAGTCGAGAGCGCGATGAACGACAGTTGTTGCAGACTCTAAAGGATGACAGAAATCTGGTTCAACGAGACTGGAAGTGGTAGATCGTCAGGCAAGGCGATGATCTGCTGGATAGCCGGATCTTGTGCCCGCGCTTTCCCCTCCCCCTTCCCTTTATTCTTCCGATTGGGAGCGAGAATAAATCTGGTGCAGAAAGGTCTCTCAGCGAACACCGGTGGCAAAGACTATATTCATCGTCCGCTCCTCCGTACTCGGCGAGCGAGATCCTGTGGACACAAGGGATTTGGTGCTTTCAATAGCGAGAGATGGAGGAGGGATGGTTAAATGGTTGGAGGAGGAGACAGTAGGTGTTGCAGAAACATGAAGGGACCTCGACATCGGTTGAAATTGCTGTGGTTGTCCGATGCGATGGCGACTCTGCAAGAGCAGAGGATGGGAGAGGTGTTGGTGTTGGTATTTTGGAGTCAACGTCGATAGTGAGCATGGACGATCTCCTTGGTCGGCTCTGTCCCTTCTTCTATTGTGTACATGGAATAGCTGTCGTCCTGTTCATCCGTATTCTCGTCCTTCTCGTCTTGTGGAGGAGTCAGAACTGGTGCGTTTTGAAGGGGTTTGTCAACATCGAGTAAGGGTATCAGCGCTAAGATATCGAGAGATTTGTTGGAAATGTGGTCGTCACGTTAGGGCACCACCAAATTTCACGCTCTGATTCCGAGACCAGATGACAAGGAAGGTTGAGTATCAGGTCACTAAGAGCTTCCTGCAAAGATAAAGGCAAAGTTAGTACCATTTGAAGCCTTCATAGAGAGAAGCAAGTGCTTACAGCCTCATTTGTGTGGGGATACCAGTGCCAGGGATGCACAACGGGGCGTGATGGGTCCGGAACCCGTAATTCGTTCCCATCTTTTTTGGCGTGTGTGGAGCTCAGTAAACACGTCTCGAACCGCACGCATTTTTGACGGGACGGGAAGACGTGTGGCAGACATGAAGGAGTGTTCCCGTCTTCGTACGCCAACACGTCTCTAACGTGGCTCCAGATTTCTATAGCTGTGCAATTTATGTAGGATCTTTTAGTCAACCAGGTCAGGTCGGCTGGCTCATCAAGAACAAGAAGTCAGAGGTTCCTTTGTGCACCTGGTGCCTGTCCAATGTAAGACCAGATTCTTCTTCTGACTAGTCTCGCCTCAGTCGCTCCAGTGCTCCATTCAAGTGTGGATCCCAAAGTGTTAATCGAAGGCAGCAAACCATCTTCCTCCGACAACTCTTGTTCTTCCGCACCATCGCAGCTTGACAGTACAAAACGGTAGCAACACTCTCGTATTCAGCAAAACTTACGCAGAAGGCTAATCAGCGTATGAAGGTGTTTCAAGAAGATGAGGACTTGCAACCAAATATCTAGTTTAGTCTCCCTCCACTGATCTGGATGGAGGATCCTCTGGAAATCTATCGCACGAGGTCGAAAACGGATTTGAAGGAGTGGTCTCAAATGGCATGGGATATTATGTCCACTCCTGGTTTGGGTTTCCTTCATTCGTCTTCTTATTCAATTCTGAGGCTGATTATTCATTTTTAGGCTATTCGGTAGTTTTGGAATACATCTTCAGCGGAGCACGAGAACGATATGGATCTGCCGCACACGCCTCAAGCCCAACACTATTCAGTCTCTCATGGTTCTTAAGGCTCAACTACGATCGGAGAGAGATCGAAAGGCAAAGAAACAAAAGGCAGATCTGGCTGCCATTGCAAAAGGAAATTCAAGTTGAGCATGCTTAAAAGTTCTTTATACATACATTCACATCTTGACTTCTCAGCTTCACTCAACACGCTTTATTTTACATTATCTAGCCTAGTAATGTCAACATTGCATGTTATTACACGACATGAGGCGTGTGCCGGCTACAAACCCGTTACAGCCACCTTTGACGTGCGACTCAGCGAATGGAACACGTCTCCCCGTATCCGCCCGCATTCACTTGATGTGACGAAGCTCACATCGCCCCCTACACACGTCACGCCACGCCACGTTGTGCATCCCTAGTCGGCCGCTCCCTTTCTTTGTCATTCGCCGCAGAAAACTCTCCCTTCCCTAAATCACCAATTGAAACGAGCGGCCGACCATCCAGACGCCGAAATCCGTCACGACAATGTCGCAATCGCAATCGAAATCAATATGGCACCTTCTACTTCACAACATTAACTGTTAGCCCGATAAAACGCCCTAAGAAACCCGCACAAGCCAAAGTTAACCGTCATCAAATTGATGAGCCTCATCGTACAGCCCCGTTTTCACCGTCACGGATCAAGCAAATAGTGCAACCGGTCATTCTTTCTATTGCAAGCCAAATGAACTACGGAAGGAAGTATGCGGAATTCGGCGTCACTTTTGTCGGCTGCTCGTTTAGCAAGCAATACCCGATTGGCTGCAGTTACTTATTGTCCCGGCCATGGCGGAGGGCTGTTTCGATGGCAAAAGGATTGCTCATAGAAAGGCTGTCAATGCTGTGACACTGATTCATGATCAACAAGTGTTGATTCCAAGGGTCGAAAGGAAGGAATTACAATGAAGTTACAATGGGCTTTTTATACTTTAAGGAACTTGGCAAAATGAGGGAAATGGCAAAGGGGAAAGAAAACTAGAGCCACAAATGACAGTGGCATGAATGCAGCTTAAAAAGGTGCCAAACTCTGACAACAAGTGCGCCAGAATCGAATACTTCCATTGGCAGTTCGTAGGTGAACTGCATAACTTCGTTCCAGCTCCGTTCAAGGCCTCAAATTCGTCATCTCTTTGAGGTTGTTATGACCCCTCCTGCAGTCAGCAGTCGTGTCCTTCTCTTCCAACTCTCGAGGCTTCTTGACGGACCATGATGTGATTGTCGCGATCGGCCATGAACAATCTTTGTTTGTTAAAAGCTAAATCTCCGGCTTTCTCATGTTTGGACGCCTTGATCGAGCCTTCGCGTCTGAAATTAGAGGTCCGGTTCCATGTCATTGTCTGAGACGGGCGCTCCAAACTTTGCGATTGAGCTAATGAATCAGGTCACTGATCGCTCGCACTGAGCCTTGATTCTTCTCCTCCAGCTCTGTTTTCCCTCCTTAAAGGGAGCCCAATCTCAGTTTCGCCTCAGAGGTAATTCACTTCATCTTCATCAATCCGTATCTTCATTTTCCAGATACTTTCTGTGTCATCAGTCTTCACCAGAGATGAATGCAACAGAGGAAGTTTACGTCTGGAGGAAAGCATCGAGCAAGCTTTATTCTCTTGCAGATTTTACGGTCCTACACGGGTCTAGTTCTCCCGATGAGGTGATAGTAATCAGTAAGTTAAGCACTCGATCCACTCTTACAGGCTAGCTCGAACCAGTCCTCATAGTTTTCCCGCAGGTTTGTGAATTACCCAATGCAACCCACTAACACAACGAACTGTCAGGGTCATATCAAAGGGTATTGGACATGAATGGTATTGGACATGAATGGTGTGGAGTACTTTCCTTCATCGAGTGATGGGCTCGTCTGGCTTCGAGGTCGGTCCTGGGTTCATGTCCTTCAATCCTGGCATTGCCATTCAGCATCTTCTCTATTTCCTCTCCGCTCTCAGTTCTGAGTCGGCCGGATTGACATATCTGTGGTTGTTTTAGGTCAACAAGGCATCATGTGACTCAATCTGATGAATTCGAGGGAAAAGATGTGTCTGCCGAAATTTCGACATTCAAAATCAATGTGAGTTACATCCTCTGTCTCTGGCTTTGATCTATGCAGATGTTGATGGGTGAATGCTTTAGACAAGCGTCCTGCCGTCATCAGAAAACACTTCATTTATTGCAGACTCAGGGCTCAACTGGTCAGCGACATTGACCCCATCAAAATGTGATGCTTGTTGTGGGACACTATGTGATATCTGTGATTCCAATGACCTCCAAATTTTCATTATCCAAATCTTTCAGTTTCATAACCATTTCTGTTTGACACATGTAGGCGAGCACAGAACCAGTCACTAGCCTGATAAGTGTCATAGGAAGCATAGAGTGATGGCGGAGAATTAAAGACGAATAAGATCATGATCAAGCGATTGGGCATTCTAAAGCAATTCAAGAAAACAGTCGCAAGGGAATCAAAAGTGAAACCTGTTACTCCACAAAGCGTAATGTCACAAAGAAATCGTTTGACCCAAATGAGCTTGATCATGCTTCTCCCAGTCAAATTGGTTCGCTAAGGAGCTAGTTGAAGAAGGGGGAAAGAACGGGCCAGTCCGTGATGCCGAGGAGTAGGAGAGCAGGGAGTTCACAAATGAACAAATGACTAGCTTCTTAGTCTACTCAAAAGAGACAGCTCAGCCTTGTTTGATACCTGGAGGACGGAAAATGCATTCGGGAACTCAGGAAAAATCACTTGAAACAATGACAAAACTGTGGTCACAACAATGAGGAATGTCGAAGCCCGAGGACAAGTCCAATTCCCCACAGGCCTAAGGCATCAGCTTGCCATTTGACCAATATGAACCTATAGGTGATATCGGTATATTGGCTGCTGGGAAGGTATCCACCTGTGGACAGGTTCCATTGGCTACCTTTTAATGAGTTTAAGAGGGTGACAGGGTGCAAGGCTGCGAGGTGCGAGACCAACCAATAAGGATGTGGTCTCGCACTCGCAGGGCAACTCGCTTTTATCAGAGAAAGATGCTGAATAATGAGAAGGCGTGATTGGAAGTGAAGAGAAAACTTGAACACACACCACAATAAGGTAAGGATACTAAGAGAAGTGAATGCTCCCAGAAAGTAGGAGGCGTAAGTGTTCCGGTCACCCCATCACGAACCGCTACCCTTAAGCCCACAAAGGAGCCGCTGAGCACGTACAGAGGAGGCTAGGAGGTGTCGAACGCTGTCGCTTTCTTCCTGTTCCCTGCAGGCCGAGCGACCGGCTTTGACAAGATTTGATGTTGTGATACCTACTAAATTTTAAAGTGTTACTAACAGCTTGCTACAGCTGCTTCTGGACCAGCCTCACGATTTGAGCAAAACCTCAAACTAAGAAGATTTCAACTTGAACGATCTAAATTCCTACAACGGCTCCACTTAGGAGATTTATCTGCAGTTTTGGATGACGCCATTCCTCTTCAAGATCCGGTTATTTCCAGATTTGAGACTATGACGTGCCAGGGGACTTCGCTTGCTGCTCCTAACGATGAACACCCTCTTTTCTGCTTCAAGGTTAAAGCTAAGGACTCCTGGACTTATGACACTCATCAACATCTTTCTGATCAACGTGAAGATATTATAGTTCTTATAGATCGTCGCTTGAACGTGCGTCACGCCAAAGTTTGTGTACCCCATCTTCGTAAGTCCTTCATCAACAGTCCATTAGGTTCTGACCTGACAACATTACTTGGAAGCTCCACAACGTTCTGCCACCCATTCCCAGTCCTTGGACCTCCAGAACATTCTTCTCCAACAATGTTACCCCAGCCTCTCTGTTGGAAATCGACGGGCTGAGGAGCGGAGCTAAGTACAACTTGGTTACGTTTGGCTCAGCTCTTGCAAACGCATGAGCACCAGGAAATGGAATTCTATGTGTTTATATAGCTTACAACAGTGGCAACTAGAAAGTAGTAGAACATTCCAGAACACTAAAGAACTTTGCCACTGAGTGGCACGAAACTAGACTGCAAAATCCAACACTCTCCTTCTCAACCTGTCGATTCCCAACCAAAACCTCGATAAAAGGAGGCAGACCTCTAGAGCTTTTGTCATTCCCGCAAACCGGTCTATCAACATGGTGTCCAAAAGGCTGGCTCGACAAATCAAGATTGTAGACATGGTGAAGCGGAATAATGAAGAAGGAACTGCCATCAGCAAGGCAGAGCAAAAGAAGTGTGAACGAGAAGTGTATGTCTATGTCCCTTGATGACTTGTCCTGTTCATTGGCTATTATTTGTGTGATAGGAACTCTGACATTCCTGGATACAATGCTGCAACGATAGGACATGATCAAGATTATGTGTGTTATTTCACTTGATACGGTCTCAAATTTTCACCCATCAAATATTGACTACTTATAATTGCCTGATCTCACAGGAGCTATCCAAGATTTCGAAGCAGATACCCTCGACGCGGCACTTGACTGGATCGTGGTGGCGAGGGGCTTCACCCCCTTGTGCCGAAATCCTGCGCTTGTGATCTTGCAATTTGCGCGCCTGATGCTCACCACCATCGTTCTGACTCATGCCATAGGACGCGCTGTCGTTTCCATGCAAGCGAAATGGATATTGGCTCCTCTGCGCTCTGTCGGTTGGATCGCCGCCACCATTTGCGTCTTCATCGCACCCGACTCCGCTCGACCGAACACTCGAGCCTTTCCCCTTTATTTGCAAACAAGTGTGTCAGTGCCCTCGTCCCTCGGGCATCCCCCCCCGCCAGGGGCTTCGCCTCTTGGACCCCAGCCTCCGGCGGCCACTGCGTGGAGCTCTCGCCTCTGGCAGCCACTGCGTGGGGCCTCGCCTTTGGCGAGCACAGACTCACCATATGTACTCTACTGTCTTCAAAAAACAATGAAAGCTGAGTGGTCTCCTCGTACCTCGGAGAACCACTTCAGCTTTTGACTATACTGTTAGGAACATGCTGAGAGATGATCAGTGATTGAGTACTTGTAACACTACCTTGTAAACTACATTATCTGTTTGCTTGTTTTCTTCTCCTTGCTTTGTTTTGACCAATACTCGTAAATTGTTTGCGTTTGAAACCCGTGAAAGACCAACATAAAGCTGCCCATGAGAGAAAGGAGAAGACTCTAAGTACAAACCCACATGTCCAACAGATTGTCCTTGCACTTTATTCAGAGTTAAGGCAAACGCTAAGCGCACAGGGAATTGAAAGCACCGGAATTGAAAAGGAAGCTGGTTTGATACTGCACTGTCAATGCCAATTCGAGGAATGAGAACTGATTCGCCACTGTGTGTACCTCCTGTAATGATGGTTGCTTCGATGACTCGTCGGAGAAGCTGAGTGACAATGAGCCGCGTGCCGTTGCACAGGCCAGCAGATGGATTGAGATTTCGCAGAAGGATGATGGGTGCACCGGGTCTTGAGGTGTAAACAATGCGAAGGGGTATACAGAGATCTCCAGGGTATTCAGGTACTCGACAGAGAAGCGATTTCTGAGATCTCCCTTGTCATCTATAATTTGATCTGTACTATAATATACCCGATCTCCTATGGATTCGAACCACTGAATCAAGTGATCGTTGATTGCCATCCACATGATGTGGGCATGTGGTAGACCTATCTTTCTGACATTCAATGACCCAGACATATCTGATAACCGTTCCAAAGATCTGTCGTACCACTAAATCCTTGATGTACTCCAGAGCCTTCAGTCGAAAAACCCTTGAAACCAAATCTGGTCGATCCTCTGGTTTTTGTCCTGGTAGGACGGCTTTCGTGATCTCCGCCCAGTGTGGGTTGCAAGTGAAGGTTGTAAAGATATTTGGGGGTCCTTTGGCACCAACTATAGTCATTGCATCCTGGAACAGCTGATTCATTGAACATGGACTGCCAGTGAAACTTGATGGTAATATAGTCCGCCTCCCGATATCTTCTAAAGAATCCTTCTGCAAGGGCATCCGTAACACCTTGATACACCTCAGCTCGAAGAATAGACTTGATTGAACAGCAGATAGCGGAGTCGATTTGCCTCAATTTGAGCATAAGCATCAACTACCAATTCTTGCAGTAGCCGACCACCCTAGAGAGGGAGTGAGAATATATCATTTCGTTGATGCGACATGTAAGAATAGAACTCCATTTGGCTTGACACATTGTCGAACCCCAGAATTACCAACTTGCATGCCGTCATCATTGAAGTGCTCTCGCTCGCGAGGAGGAAGATCTGCAGGCAGGTCTCGATACAGAATCTGCGGATGCCATCCTTGGTCCCCATATGGAAACAGAAGAGGAAAACGAAGTGGAAGATAATTTGAGTTGAGCTCATTCACATGCTGTAAGTTGCTACCAGTCCTGGTTGCCCTGAGCTGGATGACAATATCTCTGGCCACTCCATATTCTTCTCTGTTACTGTCTCCTACCTCACTACAGCAACTTCACTGGCTATAGGAATGTTGTAGCATCTTGGATCCCTATCTTGTGGGGTGACTGTGCGAAGATGTAGTGTTGTAGTGGGATCCTGTTCCATTCTTTCTTTTACAAATTTGTAGATCCTGGGATATGGGTTGACATGGAAGAGCATAGCCTGAAGGTCTTCAAGCGTCCTACGATTCAGTGATATTGAAGTGTTGCCAACTCTTCGTTCAGTCTGTACAGCTGAATCTGTAATGTAGACCTGTGCAAATGTTTCACACCCTTCTTGTTGTGGTAAAAGAGTGCCAATAAGGTGGCACAGCTCTCCCTGAATTTTGAAGGAGTAGGGACCATGTCCAGGAATTGATACGTGGCGGACGCCTAAGGATGTAAATGCAAAAGCATTATTGAATATCCTGATATGCTCTCGAAATGCCATTGACTCTATAATGATTGTTCCTCTCAGATATGTATATGCAAAAAAATTGAATAGAAATACTTACCTGTTGTATTGTCATGTGTAAAAAGCTTTTGTAGCTCTTCAGGTGGAGGCGGAGGAACAGGTAGCAGCACCTTGCTGTGGAGAAGCACAATGCAAACTTTGGATTTTGTTGTGGGCTGTTAACGATCTTCTCTTCCATCCAATGAAAGGCTTTGCAATGTGTACAAAGTAATCCCCAAGTAGAGAGGTGGTGTGCTCAAGATCCATATCAGGTGAGTAGTTGAATGCAGGATAGTGATGTTGCCTTATTTCGCCTCGCAACAACAGGATTAATGCCCTATCCTCATCACTGTCCACACCATCAGGATCAGGAGAGGATGGGTATGATCGGGTTTCTTCTTCACTGTACTCCTCAGCGGAGGGTGAATGCTGTCTCCAATGTCGTCGAGCTGGTCGTGATGATATAGATAGCGAAGAGCTTTGACGGTGCCGCTGACACTGATGTGGAGCCCTAGTTGATCTTGTCTCATGTTGAGATGGAGTAGGTGGAGTAGGATTAAAATGTGCAGGGCGTTGCCTCTCTCTTACAGGTCGACCCTGGTATAGTAGTGCCTCCTGCTGCAGACATTGATGCCGTTTGGATCGACGCTCACGATTTCTTGTTTGATTTCTCTGAATTGCACGTGGCATGAGAGTGTAGCTTGCTGCACATAACAAAATGATATAAGTGAAGAATAAATAAGCCAGAGTCCACACACCTATGCTTTTTTTGCTTGATCTGATTTGATGCTAACAGGCTGAGGGATACTATGGTAGAATGTTAGGAAGCATATTTGTGGTGAAAGAAACTGTTTCACTTGCATGAATGCTTGCTCACTTTCCCTCATAGTTGGCAAACAACAGTTTTTGGCGCATGACATGAGAGAATTCTTAGAAAGCTCTGAAGAAATTAGAAATTGTGGGCACGCAGTTTGCACACAATAGGATTTGGCAGTGACAAAATGTGACATGACTGAGAATCGAACCTACACCAACACCAATCAGCCAAGACTCAACTACCCAACAATACACCAACTACACCATCGCGCAAACTCTGTACCTTGCTTCCTTATTTGAGTAGGTAAGGAAATTTTTGTCAAAGTGCCGAAGTCGGTGCACTTGACTCAGTCATGGAAGACAACTATTTTTTGTCCTTTAAATAAGCTTTATTGTATACGGTTGGAAAGGCGCTGACACGCGTATTCTGGTGGTATGCTCAGAATTTTTAGGGGGTTGTTGTGGACCAAGAAGTCACATGAGTCAGTTGGGGAAAACAATTTTTTTTTCGTCTTTCAAATGGGCTTTGCTGTATACGGTTCGAAGGGCGCCGACACGCGTATTCTTGCTGTATGCTCAGAATTTTGAAAGGACTGTTGTGGGCGGTGATATAAGGGCTCAAAAGTACATGTGTGAGTCATGGTCAAAACCCGTCGTGCTTCCTATACTCTAATCCTATACTTTAAGATTCATCAGTTCTTGGCATGAGTCATAAGACGCACTTTTGAGCCCTTACACCTCCCTCACCATACACAATATAATGAAATGTATTATACCATCATATCCCATATGCTTGCCCCTTTCTGAACCTGCAAGGAAATTTTATTCTGAAAGGGTTGAAAAATGCGTTTTGTACTGGACTCGAACGCTTACAGGATTGGATCACTGTGGGGTTCAAGGGGCCATGCCCCTTGCGAGTGGGTTGGGAGGCCTGAGGGACGAAGGCCGTTGACACACTTGTTATATATAAGGATGCTCAGAATTTTGAAAGGACTGTTGTGGGCGGTGATATAAGGGCTCAAAAGTACATGTGTGAGTCATGGTCAAAACCCATCGTGCTTTATATATAAGGATAATGCAGAATCCACTCGATTTATGTATCCGAAAGGAACAATCGACATCGATCAGGTCCTTCTGTTTTCATCCATATTCAAACCCTCCTCGCTTCCATCCACGAAGTCATCTCCACCATTTCGACACTGTATTGCGCTCTACCAACTGGAGCGATCGTCTTTGACCGCGCCTTATTCACCATTATTTGCTATGCATTTCTTCTCTGCCTCGCATTTCTTTTTCTGTAATACTCTCGTTCTACTATACGCGAATAAGGCAAGGTGCACGGTGTTAGGTCTTTGCAAGGAGCTCTCCAGTGGCCTCGTGGTACAATGGTATATGAGTACACGGTGTTAGGGTATCGTGCGCGCTCGTCGGCCTAGATTGAACTCTTTCATCAAATATGTTGCCATACTGTGCTCCTCAAAGGGCTAGCTATGGTGTGACTGATTGTTGTTGCACAACTAGAAGCAGATGATTACAAAATGAGGTCTATTTCCGCTCAAGGACTTGAAGGTGCATTCGTCGTGGTTTCTTGCAAAGGCAAAGTCGTCAGGTTTGACGTCGTGGGGAGATTCTCGGTAAGAGGTACCTTCTTTGACCGGAGGAGATCGTGGTCACGAATGATGATTGCCTTCTCTCTTTTGAGGGGCATGGGACCATGCGTTGGTTTGGTGCTAGAACGAGAGGTTGGAGAAGGGGAACGAGGGTTGAAATCGGTATTGGTACTAGGGGGTGACTGGTATTGGCATCTACCGTCAGGGAGTTGGATGTTGTCGGGGATTGGTTTGATGGACGGTGAGGATTGGATGGGTGTGTTAGGTCTCGTGGGAGAAAGGGATTCAGGAGGAGAGTGGTCAGATCGGTTTGTTGGCATGATTGATGGGTTAAGGTAAGGGAAGGGGTTGATTGGATATTGGGACGGCGGAAAGGCGCTTCCTTGGGTAGGGTTGAAGGATTGATGTATTTTGGCTTCGAGGATTACTTCGGTACGATGAAGACGAAAGGAAGGAAAGTATAGGTACTTAGGGATGATGGTGGATGGTTACTGTTTGGGCTGATGGGCATAACGAGTTTATTGGATGAGGTTGGGTCGTAGGTGCTGGGGATACATTAGTGTCTTTACCGAAGAGAGGCGAGGACAGATTTTGAGGATTAGAGGCTGATTCGCGCAAGGAACAGTTGATTCGCGAGTAACAAGGTTGATTCTAGCAATGGGGGTGAGGGGTTGCGCGCGAGAGGGAGGAGAGTTCACTCGCGCGAGAAGGAGGAGAGTTCACTCGCGCGAGAAGGAGACTCGGCTGTACAGCCTGTCTCGTCTGGACGAGCTGAACGAGCGAAACAGACCGCCTCCCAGATGCATTTTTCATCTCGAGCGGTCAATAAAACGGATATCGTCGAATGTTCACAAGCACATTAACCAAACCAAATTGAAAACCTGAGAAAGGATATCACTAAATATCTCGAAAGCACGATTATCCAGCTCTCCACCAGAACAGAATGGAAGCAGGTCTGGCCTCCTGGAATGATGGTTCATCTGCTGACATACTTTAATAGGGAACTCCAGCATCTCCATTGCTCCTGAAGGCGTCTATGTCTATCCGAGGATGCTGGGTGGAAGAATCTGACTATTGACGTGGGACAATCTGAAAGCCTTTTTCCTTGACCCGAAGAGCACCGAAGCGTTACCTGATGGTGACATTGTTAAGAGGACGGCAGAAATTCTCCGTGAAATGGAAGATCATAACCAAGATGGCACGTTTCCAACTTTTTTCCAACTTTGAAATGCCTAATTTTCGTCATTCCCACAGGCAACCCCGTTTCCTCAATGACTCATGGTTTTAGTAAGCTGTGATCACTTTCCGGTCAATGTGGTTATCTTTAGTTTCGTTGAGATTTCGTTGTGAACTGCTCCTCGATACACAATGATAAATTGTTGGTTGCTTTCTGCAATTAAGGAGCTACTGCGCTAGTCAGCTTTGATGAGATAAGGAGCTGTAAGCACTGCAAATGCAAGCCAAAAAAGCGATGGGAGGTGCACTGCAGGGGTCTTGCATATTTGTGAGAAAATATCACCGTAGCCCATCACCATTCCTTGAGCCAATTATCAAGCAATAGAAGAAGAAAGTGAAATGAGACTGCGCAAAAGTCCATCAAACTCCACCTCACATTCATATTTCTTGCATCTTTCACTCATTCATCATCCCAAATTTACTCATTGCTCCTTCCAACTTCATCTTGCTTACTTCCTTTGTAAGGATATCTGCTGGAAGTTCCTTCGTATCCATGTATTGAAGCTCGATTTTCGATTAGAGACACATTAGCATGTATAGTGGAATGGGACATCAATATGTTTGGTTCGTTGTCTGAAGATGAGGTTGTTGGCAAGTTGATGGAACAAAGGTTGTCGCCGTAGATAGTGATGGGAAAAGCGAGAGGGATTTGGAGATCCTTGAAGAGATTCCTGATCCATGAGGTTGTCTTGCGGCTGACGACAATGCAACTTATTCGGCCTCCGTTGATGATGACAACGTATCTAGAGATTGTTTCTTACTGTTCCAAATTACCGCTCATCCAGCGCGCGTGAAGAGCTTTCCTGAAAAGGACCTTCGATCGTGGCTGGCAGCGAAATCGGAATCGGAATAGCAACAAGGTCTTTCACCCCCGTCTGGTATGTGAGTTTTGCATTGCTAGTTCCCGAAGGTAACGAAATAGTCTTTTTGCGGCTTGCCAATGGTCCGGAAGAGGATTTTCACTAAACTGTGCAACTTGAGTGACAGCGAAAGCAATATTGGGACGGGTTGCAATCATGATGTACATCAAACATCCTATTGCTTCTCGATATCTCGCGTGATCCCCACTTCCTTCCTTGTCCTCCGGTGCGAGTTTTCCACTAATCTCGAAAGGGATGACGACTGGTACAATAGAACAATCCGATTTTGACAGCGTGAATAAAAACACGACTTTGCGTGATCATTGTGAAGCCGAGTCCCGGAATTGACAGACGGGAAGGTGGCAAGTTAGAAGGCGAGGAACAAAGTCAAAGGTTCTAATCCACGTTACATATTTGCACACGCCAAAATGCAAATGAAGTCCTCTGTACCGTGAATAGCAGAATACG
Organism: Atractiella rhizophila; assembly: GCA_021432655.1. Lineage (NCBI taxonomy): Eukaryota > Fungi > Basidiomycota > Atractiellomycetes > Atractiellales > Hoehnelomycetaceae > Atractiella > Atractiella rhizophila. Next base: position 113,207 of record MU271231.1, on the reverse strand, counting down.
ACACGTTCCTCAGCTTGCACGGCAGCTGCAAATAGCTTTGCCCATTTGACTGAACGGTCGAACCGATCTACAATGACAGTGAGAAGAAGCGGCCTTCGCATCAATCGTTCGCTTATTCGATGTGCACTTCGTGGCCTTAATCTTTATTCACATCCACGAATGGCAATCTTCAGTCAAAGAGCTCTGAAGCTGGAGGGTTAAGGAGCAGGTTTTGGATCGAACAGTGGAGTGGACTAGCTGCAAAATAGCCTGGTTAGATAATGAATGAAAGAGCGTGATCTGGGAGACCTCCTTGAATTGGAAGGTAGAAACGGACAAAAATTCGCCGTTTTTGGAAGGTTGAAAGGAATCGGAGCAACATGGGAGTGAAAAGCATGCATGACAGCATATTCGAAGGACCTCAATTCAAGTGGCGGCAGATGGGGAGGATGCCGAGATGCGTTCGACGTTGGCAAGCTTTCTCATTATCATCCTGTCACTCCTGCCAATAACTCAGCCCTTCAAATCCCAATGGACTTGTGAGACACAATGGTCAAATGCGGCGATACCTTCCTATTCTGGAAGCGGCTCCTGCATAACTTGGAAGTCCCATTGACCACTGAGTACCTCACAACTCCCCCGTCATCTCACGACAATGGATCAATCGGTACCCCCAACTATAGGATTCAGCACAACGTATGCTTTCCTTCTTCTAGGCTCCAGAATTCGAAACAGAGGTGGCACACCAGACTTCCACTGAACCTAACTTTGTGGAGATGGCACTCCGTGTTCAGACTGGCCGCAAGTTTGCTACTGAGACCCAAGCCTGAGGTTAGTTCCGCTCCAGCCCACTAATGGCACTGATGAAATAAGTAAGGCTCCGAACCAACAATCAACGATTATTGAGTATTGGAGTTGAGACTTCCTCTTCACTCGGCATAATTTTGAATCTTGTCTGCGCTCATGTGTACCCGATCAACCCTCCTTGACAGATTTCTGCCTTCAATCACTTTTGTCTCCCACAATCACTGAAAGGAGGTGCTAGAGCACACCTTGTTTGTGATGACAGACAATTCGTGGACCTGCCTTAGCCGGTTAGTATTTTAAACCTGATTTACCCTCATTTTCAACTTAGCCACGCTATCACGCGACTATTTTGTTCAGCTCTGGCACTCCACCCCTTGAACGAGGGAGGAAACGACCGTGGGCCTGGTTCGAGTTGAAAAAGGAGGTTAAACCGGGTCGCTCTTGACAGAATCGTGCGCCTCCTCCTTTCGCCACTTGCGCACTTGCGCGTTTAGTTTCCTTCGAGCACTTTCTGGGACTGTGGCCAATCTTTTGCCACAGGGATCTCTCTGTTATAAAAGCTTGTAAACCTGCAAGTGCGAGACTTATACTCATTGTTATGTCGCACTTCGCAGGTAATGTGATTTCCTTACATACTAAACGCAACATATACTCATTGTTATCTCACACTTTGCGGCGCTAATACATTTGTCGGCTCTGGCAAACTGGTGGCCGGTGGCCAGCCAGTCCAAAAGGAGAATAACCAGATATTTGCGCGTTCAGTGCGGATTTCGACATTCACTTTATCACCGAAACGTGAATGATCTCTGGAGGGTTGCCACTTGATGGCGATCTATTGAGGTACTTCAAGGTTCATCTTCCATTGCGAATCAAAAGTTGGTGAAATAAGCGGCCGACAAAGGGGATGCCAAAATCGCTGAATGACCGCACAGAACGCAAAGTTTCTCACCAGGTGGAAAGATATCCTCCCCAAATGTCAAAGGTGATAGAGATATAAACGTTGCGAGGGGTCTCGCACTCGCTAATGATTTGTGGCAAGCCTGTCCACGCTTCAAAGATGATCGATGATCCTTCGCATTGCAAGGCAGGAACGCTACTCACATGAGATGTATCATCTTGACGTTTGGAACCTACATTGTGGCATCAAGCCACGATTTGTGTTCTGTGAAGACTCGGACAACTCTTGCTTCCCAACAAACAAATTCAAGTTGTGTTTAGCTGCAGGAACCAGGCCAATGGATGCATCTGGGAAGGACTACAGAGTGAAGTAGAGGTATGCACAGAAGGACATCGACGTCATTCTAACGGAACAGCAGGCACATCAGGTTTATTGTGATCGATGGCTTATGAAACACCGTGGTACGGGCGGACTGGACAGATCCAAAACTCGGCTTACCTGCGGGAGTGGGGAAGCAGGGGAAGCTGAAACATTTCCTGCCCTTCCGATAAACACATCCATCAGTTCAGACTAGAATTGGCCATCCTGACACAATATGGCCGCAAAACCGTAGGCGCGGCCAAAAATACAGGCCCTCTGTACTCTGTCCTTGATACCTGTCTCACAAGTTTGACATGTATCCGATGACGTTCCCTTGCCTCGATGTGAGGGAAACCTCACCGTCCACGATATCGGGGACAATCTCACCATCTGGGATAGACGCCCTGCCATTCGCATCATTATTCCACTCCTACGAAAGATAGGAAATGCATCAAGGTTAGTAGAAGGGACGTATTGTTCCTCTTCAAGTCTCGCTTGTGTTGTTCCAGATAAAGTGACTGAGGTACATTCCACTAGTCCTCGATATTGGCCAAAATATTTTATCAGGGGGTAACTAACGGAAGATTGTCCAGTAATGGGCGAGGGAGAAAGACAACGTGGCGAAAGAATCAAGGTCCAGAGGCTGAATCTTTTTGATTCTCTCTTCCGAAGGACATCGACGCGTATGATAGATCACGGTGATTATGGTCCAAATGACAGCCTGCTGAATAAATCGTTCAAACCAGGTGACCTTCTCTAATCTTGGTCAACCACCCAGTCAGAATTCTCTGGGATTGAGTACACCATGAAAACATACGAGTGTATGGTGGAGCGGAGACTTGGAGAACCATGAACCAGTTTGCCTACCCAAATACTTCAGTATTTTCTCTTCTCGTGGCTTCGAAGCAGAATGAGGTACCTCTGAGGTGTTCGATTGAATGAATTTGAAGTATTTGCAAAACTGACCGTGCTCGGTAAGAGTAAAGTTCAGGATTGACCTATTCTTGAGACGGACCTGGATGATACCAATCCCACCTAAACAACAAAAGAGGACAATCGAAATGACGATGGGGCGAATGACTTCTACAAACTCATTTGGAGCGAGAGCTGCCACCTTGAACATGGTGACGTTTTCAACATTACTAACTACTCGCCCTAAATACTCGATGATTTGCAACAGGTGGCAAGCTTCAGCTCATAATTAGAAGACACGAAAACGTGTTTGTCATAGCTCTCGCGCGACTCAATTGCGGCCCACTCCTCTCCGCCGCACCTCCATCACGTCTTCTAATCCGTCCACAGTCTCCTTCGCTCTGGTGTCCCTCTCCTGTTTCAGCCTACTCCGTCATCCTTCAGCGCCGCTATCCTCCACATTCCTCTTTCACCGTAGCTATCCTCCACCGCCCGCTTTTGCTCATGTACCCTTCCCACACGTGGAGGCCGACTTAGTTGGTAGCGCTGGTGTGAGCACGTGGTAAATGGACAAGGACAATCATCGAGAGGAAGGAAGGGGAAGATCTCAAGATGCATTGTGAACAGAATGAGCAGTAATGGAAGGTGAAGTATGATACAGATGGAAAGGGAGAGCAAAGCACGACACGACACGATGACGGACAGCACTGACCGAGAAGGAAGGAAGTGCCTGGGCTGCTAACCAGCGAAAGAGAGTGTGAGCAGCAGGTAATCGACGGGCAGTGCAGGGCAAGAAGGAGCGAAAAAGCGAAACAGGGGCCAGGGATGGATCAACAGAGGGCTGAAAAGTCTATAGCACAAAGGGTTACCAGAGAAAGAGGTGACCTTCCCCTCCCTTCTCCCTCTTTTGCAATCGCGCTCATTAACATAGGAATTAGGTTCCACGCCTACTCACCCTGTACACCCATCACCACTCTGCCCCTGTGGCCCTTTCACACTTCAGCACTGCTCGACGTTCCCAGCGTCCCTACTTACCGCAGCTGCTGAGGCTACAAAGCAAGAGAGCAGTGCGAGGGAAGTGTGGCACGCAAAAGGAGAGCGGGAGCCGAGTGAGCGCCCCCCTGCACCAGTCTCAATACGCGCTTCCGACCTATCCCGCTTTCCCGTAACCCCCTCGCGTTGGTTCTCTCGCTACGACGTTTCTCTCTCCTCACCTCCGTGCTCATCGCCATTCATCATCCTCAGCTCCTCCAGTAAGCTCTATGCCCTCCGAAATGAACGCCAAGGCCAAGTTGAAAGTCGGATCGCGAAAGCAGAGGACGGAGGTGACACAGCGGGTCGGGCATTGCGATGGACATGGGAGAGGCATGGAATGCTTTCTCTAAACCGCCACCTCTCGTTTCACCTCTCCAACATCACTCAAACCTGTTTCCGCCGTCCCTCACCTGTGGCCAACTTTGTTTCGTCCTAGACATCCGAAATCAACCACGAAGCGTAGCGGTGACTTGTGATGGCCAAAGAACTGGATTGCGGCGCAGATGGGGTGAAAAAAGAGGACAGAAAGGCGTCGCGGCCCACCCATTCGCCCATCCCCCAGTCGTACCCCGTCTTTCGCCAACGGGCCTATTCCCTCGCTGTCCACATTGCATAGGCAACGCATTCCCACTCCACCATCGCTCTTCTATCGTCTCTCGCATATTGGTAATCTAAATCAACCCAGAGAGCGACGGGGCATATCAAATGACGAAAATTTGGACAGAGAGAACAAGTTCGGTTGGTGATCACAGAAGAACACGAGAATGGCCGTCCCGCGTCTCTCCCGCTCCTTTTCCACCCCGCCTTTTCCTTTTGTCTCACTTACCCTCTCGCTCCACCTCGCATCCCTCTCCGCCAAGGCTCATCCTTCATTCCGCATTCCCCCAACCCCTGCACCTTTTCTCACGTTCTGGCCTCGTTGGGGCATTCCGTTCTGGTGGCAATGTATTCCGTTTCTCCCTTCCTTTCCCCCTGCTACAAATATCCTAACTGACACGCCCACTAGGTCCCTTGCTCCGCGGCCCATTTTCTGCTACACTTACTCCACCTCCTCTCACACTCCACCGTCTCTCACCCCTCCACCGAATCCGTGAAAACTCGGAAGTCCAACATGACCTGAAGGTTGGAAGTCGGATAGCGAAGAGGGAGGTCGATAATCAAGATGTCAGAGGGACGCCTCACACTTTCTTCCGCACCTCTGCTCCCAGTCGTCGCTGTTCCATGCCTCTGTGTTCCCTGCCGCCCCCACCCTATTCTCTATCCCATCCCATTCTCCAACTTCTGTCGCACTCCGGCTCGCACTCCATGGATCACCTTCGACCGACGCTTGCTTCGTACGTGGAGGTCAACAATGAATGTCTCATGGAGAGAGGAGAGGACAATGGGAACAGTGTTGGATCAGGGTTACAAGTGAACATCAAGGTCGGGCCGTCTCGTGCTCCTAAGCCTCTGCCCTCCATCCCTCTTGTCTCCCGCTGCTGACTCAAGTGTCATATATCTTCTCGCAAGTGGCCTCCTCTGCCTCCTCTGTCATCCTGATTGCTAACTGCCCTCCCTAAATGTCCCAGCCACATCTAGCCTTTCCTCTCACAATCAGATCATTACAGAACGAAGCATACACTAGCTCTCGTTTGATTTGCAGCGTAATTTAGGTACTAGCATTGCACAGGATTTCAGTTCATTTACATGTTTTGGACGCCAGTTAGAGAACTAAATATAAAGCCTTTAACGTCCGGACGCCCACTTCCACACAACACCCTCTTGATGTCCTAATTGCAACGGTCGCCTAATCCATCGACTCCCCACGAACGGTTTTGCGATCTCCATCCTCGCGTGATGACTGATCAATGCGCGGAGAACGTCGAGGTGGTTCAATGCAATGATGCGCTGCAGGCATGATTTCATCTCTCTGCATTGTCTCGTTTAATGTGCGTTCGTGTGCTCTAGTCTAGCGTGTTTTCTCCCAGAATGAAAAAAAGAAAAACATCGATTTCATGCAAGGATGATCAGGGGACAGAGTCAATCGCACTGGCGCATCTCATCACCCCAGTAACAATACGACATGGCAGTCCGATCCACCTCTCCATTCTTCCCTCTTTCCTTTCTCGCCTACCTCCATCAATTCACATGATCCGGGTCACGTTTGTCTTGCCTCTTGAATTCTGGAGGGAGCGTTATGGGCCATCGAAATCATCCTACTTCTCTGTGGAAGGTCTCGAAAATGCAGTCGATTGCGACGACGCAATGAACCTTTACATCGTGTTGGAGCGGGGAAGTATTACGGTAACTTTTGGGGATACCAAACATCATGCATCCGTGGAAATGGAGGACCTGTCTTGGAAGCCCTTCACATGCACTTTTCATCTTCCAGATAACCGCTCTCAGGTCCTCTTTGAACCCGTTGCCCTGTACTCCAAGGAGCAACAGCGTTTCATTCCTCTCAGCAAATGGGAGGAATCAACCATCCCATCAACCGGTCTGGCGACAACCATCCAACTCTCCTTCTCCACAACTCGACATACAGGTATTAGTTTATGCAGTATCGCACACCTTCCTCCTGAGATCCTCTCACTCATCTTCGAGTTTCTTTCATTCGATCAATCTGACAGGGTCGTAGAAGATATTGGATATCTCGTTTCCTTTGAGCGACTTTCTGCCATCTGTCAGCTTTGGAAGGTTGTTTCAGTCCCTTATCTGCATGAAAATGTTTCTGTGAAGGAGAAGCATGCTTGTTTGACAGCTTACCCTAATGCCGGGCGTTTGTGGACATATCTCTCGTTTGTGAGTGAGGACGATGACATCAGCGGTGAGATGGCGAAAGACGTCATCGCCGGCGCGCTGCATGTTACGGACGTGTACATGGATGCACTTTGGAATGAAGAGGAGGCGAGGATTGTGTTGCATGTGATTGAACGCTTGAGGAAGTTAGATACAGTATGGTTTGGAGGAGAAGGTTCGAGGAAGTGGAAGAAGGATGAGGTCGAGAATTTTACACGGAGAATGGGTGACAGGATCAGATTCTTTTGTGCTTTCGACGTGGAGGACTGCGCCTCGTCAACATCACCAGGCCTTGAATTATCGTCTGACCTCAAACGCCTAACGCTTCACAAGTACCCGCCTCTCCCATCGCTGGCCTTGCCACTCACCCTCACATACTTGGGTCTCTCCAAACTGTGTCCGCTGCCCCCCTCGGTCTCAGGCTCCTGTCTGCCCCCTCTTCTAGAACGGCTCATTATCACCCTCGCCCCCTACTTGCCTGAGGGAAAGATCTCCATCCTACCCTGTCCGCTCGGTTTATCACACCTCAAACATCTCACCCAACTCTACCTCGACGGTGGTGAGGAAACTTCAAACCTCGTGTCCCCCCAGTTCTTCCACACCCTCACAAATGCAATAGCGATAACAACCCTAGATGTTTGGTACTGTGTGGTGGACTGGGAATTCACAGGGTTCGTATTCTCAGACTTCATCTGCTGGTTTTTTGGGGACAGGGGGGTGAAGGAGGAGGGGGATACGGTGGATGGGGCTGAAATGGTGAAAACCATGAGTAAGCGCTATTTGAGGGTTCAGCTATTTTTTGGAGGGTGGCTGGAGGACGAGATATACAAGGCTAGGAGCACGTTGAGTGAGTTTGTAGACGAGGACGACCAATTCAACAAAGTCACATGGGTTCGAGAAGGTGGGGAGGAGTGATGCTCGAGATACTCAGATTTGATTCACGGTCTAGGGAAGACATGAGAAGATGTCTGCTTTCATGTAAACAATTCCAGTGATTCCCTGTAAAAGGTAAGATATCAAATTCCGCCTCGAGAGTGTCACAATGTGGGGTCTTGCTTAAGCTGTTCTCACCGTTGACGATGACTCTTGCGTTCTGATGATGGACTAATTGGGGGAACTGAAGGACCTGCCGTCGGAGGTCGAAGGTGTGGTAAAATAATGCCAACAATGGAATTCCTTCAGTCCCTTATCAAAGTACAAATCCCCATCTTGTTGTCCATTTATTTACTTACTCTTTGTCCCAAGAGTTCCATTTTTTGAGGTTAACTCAACCTCGTATCCATCAAGCAGGGTCGTGATTGCGCGCCCTCTTCACCCTCTGCCTTCGCCCCTGAAAACGCACATCACCCAATGTCAACGTCAGAACATCACAGCAGAAGGGAGAGACGAACCTGAGCGGTCCTAACAGCGCGGTTTGCGTTTTTGAAGTTAAAGCGATGTGTGTGATGAGCGACTCATGAGTCAATGAGGCCTCCAGGGAATAAAACAATTGCTTGCTCATAACACCCAGTCTGTATTCATTGAGCAAACCAATAACTACGAAGCGTCAGAACAAGGTTATGGCGCAAGCAGTAGGAGGGAGGTTGGAGCGGAAAGAACCGTTGATGATCACCTCCTTCGTGAGGATGTCAGTGACCGGCACCACCTGGACGAACTCGATGCCCATGCCGACTTGGACGTACGTTCCACCGTCCTTGACAAGGTAGACCGTCTGAAGCGTACCTGTTCTCGTCCGTCCATCAGTATACCGATCTGCAAAGTGTAGGATTCAAAGCAAGGACAAATGCACCTCCTGCAGTCTACGGGGAGGTGGTAACCCTGCAATCCCCTGTCTGCAACCTTGAACTTCTCCTTCCTGACCTCCACGAGCCTCCTCGAATACGTTATCCTCTGCTCTCCTTCCTCCGCTAAAACACAAACAAAAACACGCCGTGAGCAAAAATAAGACAAAGTGTGGCTCGAGTGGGACGCACGTTTGGGAGGGACCAAGGTCTCTCATCCAGCTTAGCCTCCATCCGCGTCTCAGCAGTCACCTCCTTCTCTGGCGTGGTGTAGTTCAGCGTGATATTGATGTGTTAATGCATATGTCGAATAAATTATCTCTCGACAATCGCAGTCAAGAACAGCAAGGCCAGAAGCCAGAAGGAGGAGGGAGAGACGCTGTCCAGATTTTTCGGGACAAACTGACCCCATCTTCCTTCACAGTCCCATACTTCCTAACAGTCATATCCTTCGCTTCCTCCTTACTCTTCGGCGCTGGTCCATCCTCTATCTTAACATCTGAAACCAAACCCACCTTCATTCTTTCGCCGAACGATGTCCATGGTTTCTGGAGCTGTACTTGTTGATTTGGGCTGTGGTAAGGGCAAGCGGCTGCGACGAGGAGTAAGTGTAGGTGTAGGTGTTTCTTCACCGCCGTATTTGTTCTCTCCTGTGCGTGTGGTACTGAGGTGTTGAAGAGGTAGAACCAGCTGGACCAGTTGGACTGGAGCGGTGAGATCTGGCTCGCTGGCGCAGATAAAGGCACAGGAGATGGTGCAGGTAGAAGCATCGGCTATGGAGAGTCGATGCTCATTGGGGTTGCAGCTGGAGTGACCAAAGGGTTTGGAGGCGGAGAGGCGGAGGAGGAGAAACGGCGCGAGAGGATGTTGCTATTGTTGCAAGTGTTGAAGCAGCAGAAGTATGCTTCTTGCTGGTTCTGGGGAGAGGTGAGATCGCACCATCTGTCGTCTTTAGCAGAGGCTAGGACAGAACGGAAGTTGCTCACCTTGATCTGATGTCCGAATGGTCTTGGTGGGCTGGCCCATCGATGCAGCAATGCCGTGGCAGTGATGGTGAACTCTTCTGGATGTTCCCGGTGTTCCAACCTCGTACCCTTATGAAGTTCTTAAGAATCTCGTGTATCTTTTTCTCCATCAGTGTTCACCAGAGTCAAACGAAAGAGAAACGCACTCAAGATGTCCGCACACGTAAGCAGACTGCTCCTCCTCACTGACAATATCAACAATGATAATCCCACGCCCACCTTCTCCGCTCCCACTTCCTGCAGCTCCAACATGTAGCACATATTCACACCCCGTCCTCTGGCTTCAGCTTTGTATTCACAATCCCAACATGTCTATCCTCCTCCCTCGCTAAACTGTCATGAAAGCGAGATGCATTGAGAGACAGTCCCCTGTCAAAAATGCTTTCCGGCTTTTGACAAGATTTACCAGCATTTTCCCCACTTTGTCGGTGTGATGGAAAACTCGCAAAATTTGGGTCAGGTTACGGATTTTTTTGCAGTTTTTCAGACACGCGAGAGACTGATGATTGGTGCAAAACAGGAATTTCCATTATTTTCCCAAATTTGCAGCGTGTTAACATCTGCCGATCCCGTTGCCCCTCGCACCTGCACCTACTCCTTCTCCTCCTCCTGCACCCTCCTGCACCCTTCTGAACTTCAACCTCACAATGTTGTCGATGAGCCCGATGGCTTTGCTGCTGCTGTCTGAGTCGATGCCGATTGTTCCTTCCATCGCCGGTTCCAGTCCTGCCCCATTGAGTTTAGCAAAGCACAAACTTGCTGTATTGAACGAGATACAGACCGCTTTTTCAGCTTGTGAAAGCTGTGTATACTCCTTCTTGAAATCTGGTTCTGCTACCAATTTGCCTGCAGTACGCTCTTGCTCACATTGCTCCATCCGAAACCGCTTGTACATCTCCCTATATGTGAAATGCATGTTTCAGTTACACAGAATTGCCAGCAGGCTGTTGACACACCTTCCGCCCAGGATACGCTTAGTCGTAGCTCCTTTTGTCGCTGGCAAGTGTCCAATATGGAGCGGTGCCTGCCACTTTTCAGACAAGCTTTGCGTACATTGAGGAAGCAGCAATAGCTTACCGCAACAGGTGTAAACGTGCGAGGTGGTAAAGCTGTCCTTTCAGCGTACGGCTTCACGTTTGTCGCTGGCACCTACACTTAGCGAGAATCATAGGAAATAACCGTGGAGTACAGACCTGGCAAGTCCACGCTATCCACCGCGTTGCTTTCTCGCACATCGGCTCTGGGTAACTCACTGCTGTGTCGTTACGCTCTGTTGTTTCGAGTTGGCGTACTGGTACAGCACCTGGGCTAGTACGAGGGCTGTCAGCCGCGAAGCAGTCAGGCTGGACAACGTAGACGTTGGTGGTTTCGGCAACCGGAAGAGCATCTAAATGAGACAACAATGGGCTGTCTGAAGGAGCAGTTGAAGCATCGGTTGTTAAGAAATCAACACGTCAGGAACAGAAAGAACATACGGCGGACGTTGACTGATATGCCTGCGCCAACTTGAATGCTGAGTTCCTCTGTGATTTTTGAAGTAGTAGAATCAGCGACGCTGGAGTTGTTTGCGCGAAACGGAGTATGAGCTGGTCGGGTGATGTTGAGATTGGTGTCTATGGGTAATTGTTTATCAGTAAATGCACCAATGTGATGTGCAAGTGCAACATTAGAAACGAGGGACAAGTTTGGAAAGAACATACTATTCTCTACGTCATTTTTGGCAGCTCTCCACGCATCCGTGACGCTGGACCCAGTTGGTATGCGGTCTAAACAAAGAGGTAAGTGTTCATGTCACATCTTGAAGAGAGTATCATACCACTGCTCCTACGCGCCATGCGTCACATCGGATTGAACCACGCACTGAACCATGCGGAGATCCACATCCACAAAAGAATTTTTTGAGAAATCCTCACCTCATCCCCGTACCCGCACCCCGTACTGGCGGTCCCCGTGACCCCACGGGGAAACCCCGTAAGGGGAAGGGGATGGGACGGGCCAGAGGGATCCCGCGAGTTGTCAGCCCGTGTGGGAGCCTTAGGGAGGGAAGGGGATGGGTTGACTTTTTAAACCTCAAACCCCGCACGGGTTTCCCGTACGGGCCACCGGCACCCCGTATGGGAGCCTTACCTCCTCCTTCACGGCGGTTAAGCGATTCCGACGAGAGGAAAGCAAGAACCCGACCACTTCTCTCCGAGACACCACCTGGTCGATGGACACCACCTATCATCAACATCCCTCAAATTCGGTCGGCAGGCACCTTCCATCCTCCTCATCCTTTACGCTCGTTAAGCGATCCCAACGAGAGGAAAGCAGGCCAGTCCGAAGCCAATCATGTGATCTCGATCAGGCGGACGAACAGAAAGCCAAACCTTGAGGCTCTCCAAAAGGTCTTCCCTCGTGAAGATCAGCGGATATGGGGATCACCGACAAATTGGAATAGGTACAAACCAATATGTCCTCGCCAGTATTTGAGCTCCTCGCCCCGACATTACAGCATAACGACGGAGTCGGAGATGATTCAAGATACTCTGCTTTGGAACTGATGGAATTCAAGGAGTCTGATAAGGAGGAGGGCAATATAGTGTACGAGGCTCGTCCATTGTCAGAAAGACGCCTACTCTTCATTGGTGAATTGTCGAAAGATGAAGGCGAAGAAATCGAAAGAGCTTAAGTTGTTGAGGTCAATGGCACTTTTATTCTTGAATCCTAATCCTAACCTTTTCTCTGCTCTGTTATCATTTGTCAGCCTCTTTGTGCAGGGCTGAGCACATTACCATTATAATGTCAATAATCACTTTTTTAGTGCAAAATAATGCTCTTTTGGCACAGTATACCGTAATGCCATTACATTCAAAAAAAAAAACTTGTCTTTAAGATAAAGGTAATGCATTATTTTTTAATGATTATATCACATTATCATCACAGTGCCTTTGTTTCCAAAGCATCAATTGATGGAGAACAATAACAGAACCCCGAATATAATGGAGATCAGCACACCTCAATACAATACCAGGTAGAAACAATGTAATTATTCCATCCCATCTGTGCCTCCAAATCAGCCCAATGTGATTCAGGAATAGAAACACCTTGTATCATCCAACCCTTCAAGGCCATGCTCTGCACATGCATCGTTGCTGTCATTGAGGCTTGTATGTCAGTTAGGATCCTGTGAGACCATGAGAAGTACCTTTTGATGCTTGACAGTAACAGCAGGTATGGTGAGATCGTCTCACACCATGCCAGCAAGATGGTTAGTCTACTAACGCAATGAACTCATGCTCCCTCCACTAATGGGTCAGCACCTTCTGTGCTTGGTGGACCGTTGTAGTTGAAATACCTCTGAAGCCCATCTGCTGGTTGAGTGACCTGGGGGTGAAGCGTTGAGTTCCGTTCGGAAACAGGGTGTCCCCGAACGCCGGCCGTAGCTGTCCCCGAGTTGACGGAACCGAAAACCACATCCTCCATCTCGATTCCATCTTGTGGTTATAAATTGATAAGACAAAAGACTCAGGTTAGCCTGAAGTATTCTTGAGCACGGATGTTAACATACTAGGTCTGTTGCCGCTGCTTTGGCCACAGATGTGTCTCACAAGAAAGTCAGGCTAACCCCTTCACCTTTCTTCAGGTTTCCCACACCGCAGCTTGTGCTCAAACTAAAGCAAGCACCCCGATATCCCGCAGAATACCACGATCAATCTCCGCCGTTCTCAACGACATTTACCCTGCCCTGGTTAATTATTGGAGATGGAACTTTGCGAGTGCTCCGGTCCTGACAGTACGTCCCTCTTCCCTCCTCCCTTTTCCGTCCGGCAATGGGTGTTATGGTGTTTGTTGATGTCAACTTGACTGAACCTAGGCCTGGGCACTTTTGGGATATGCTCCGCTCCAAGATTCAAGCAAGACTCTACCACTAGTCAGGAGTGATAAAGACACCGACTCTCCTTCCCATATTCACTGCTCATCAATTGCTCTTTTGCCTCCACTGCCTCGCCTCTCCTATCGGCTCTATTGGCAATTGTCCAGTGAGCTTTGTATGTCTTCCCTGCATCTGACTATTTCTCCTCCTGACAACTTCTTTGGCAAGGTACTGCTTACTGCTCATCCTCGTGTGAGGACTGAAGAAGTCAGAGCTGAGAACCCATCCTGTTGCCGTGTCACAACCTTCAAGTTATGGCTTAAGCTTGTGGCAAGCGGTCCCACGTTCAATGTCGAAATGTTTGGATTAGCTACCTATGTGATGTTCATTCATCTCCAGATGTCACATCCATTTCTTCACCTTGACTCCTCTCCATCACAGGGTGGAATTCTCATACAAAGAGATTCCTCCTTTCCCTCCAGTCATCCGCCTCTTCTTCCTCCTCTTTGGAGTCCCCACTCCAGGTGTCAAAATGATCATCAACATCCATGTCGTCGTCCTCCTCCTCATCGACCTCTGAGTCCCAACTGAGAGTTTCGTCCTCATTGTCATCAGGTACCTGGTACCGCTTGTTCAAATCTCCCGACGTAATCTTTAGGTTCACCGCATGAAATGGTTGAATTCCTCCCGGTCCATAAAGTCACAAGTCGCGAAATGAAAAGTATCATCCAAGTAACATTTGAGTTTCCTGCGCGTGGGGAGCTACAAGGCATTGTAGTACTGAGGATCAAAAATGTAAACAGGGACGCATCAAGGAAGCTTTCGTAAGTCAGAGTAAAGCCACGGAGTCGAATCAGTGGGATCATGACGAGGAGTGTCACGAGTTTTTGCCCCAAGCTGCTGCTCCATTTCAATCCCCTTTTGTGACACAAGTCGCACGAATCTTTCAAATGGATCACCTCGCCAACGTAGAAGCTTTTGAACAAGCCGACTGTCAAGCTGCTTTTCGTCATCTGAGGTTGCATCCGTCATACCAATGACTCGAGTGATGCCTTCCCGTTTGTTCCTGGCGATGTTGCTGCTCGAAAGGCTGTCAAGGTACTTGATTCTCCTTGCAGCAGTCTAGACGCAAACACCGTGAGAAAGAGCATAAAGGATTTACAACATACCCTCTGCCTCCCTTTAAGGACAGCTGCACGTCCAAGGCGTTCCAAAAAGCCTTCAGGATTATTGCGGTATGCGATAAAGTTCTGTCTCTGATAGATGAAAAAGAATTGGTCGAAGAGAGCAACAAGGAATTGAGGATCGTTGTAAAATCTCTCCAGAGGACATCAGAAAGCATAGGCTTTAATGCCACATAGCCAAGTGAACGCGAAACAAATAACATAGCGGACAAAGTTATTGAACCGCAAGAATCTTGATTGCTCGACATTAGGGAAAAGCTCATCAACACCAAAACTCTGCAACATGTGCTGCATGTAGTCAAATGCTTGATCGTCAATTTTCTTAAAGTCGACGGAACACCGCGAGCTTGCAGTTTATACTATTCTCTATGTCATTTCTTGTTTTTGGCAGCTCTCCACGAGCATCCGTGACGCTGGACCCAGTTGGGACGCGGTCTGAACAAAGAGGTAAGTGTTCATGTCACATCTTGAAGAGAGTGTCATACCACTGGGGTATCCTGAACTCTGCAACGAAGGGTGGATCGGAATATTGGTGAAGCTGCTCAGTCTATCTTCGTGAAAAGTAAAAGGAAAAGAATACGGGCTTTGATCCTGAAATAGAGCTTGCATTCTTCTTTGCATAACTTCGATTCTCTGCTCTTCGCTCCTTTCCTGTCGCAGACGGAGTTAAATGCTGAGTCAAAGACAGAGCTGGTGGAGAGAGGGATCCTTCTTCTCCAAGTACCTTCCCCGCATCTTCCTCGACCTTCAGTCGCTTCTGGCGACGACTATCACCAGCTCTGTAACGTTCTAATTATCGATGTCTGCATTCAGTGAGGATGTGATCTGCCATGGCGTGTCCTTGACACTGCGTTAGCTGAGGAAACTTGCTTTCGAGCACAGCAACACCTCAGATGCAATGAGAATGGAGAATCTGATGCCATGTCTTCCGTTGATGCAAAGGTCCATCATACATGGCATCTAGAATCTCGCAAGCTTCTCGTTTGATGTCCATCACACGTTGAGGAACTTCCACACCATTGAAATCCCTCAACCACTCGTACTTCTTCCCGGCTCTGCGCTCAGCAGAAAGTTTCTGAAACTGTGATCTCAACTTCTTGAACTCCTCACGAGTGAACAGGAGACTGTGAGATGGCCTTTTCTGAGCTGGCCGGGGAAGGGTATACTGTTCATATTCCTATTCCTAGGGTATGATATACTGTTGAGAGCTGGTAGACTGGGTAGGAGCAGATTGAGGTTTGTTTGCTGGCATGACACTCGAAGAAAGATTGCACACAGCCAACCTAAGTAACACTTGTGGCCTTATGGCCTGCAGGATAAAAGCAAGGAAAACACACTGAAGGGACTCATTAAGGCTTCTGAGCCTTTCAACCTCTTTTTCAACCCAAGGTAAACAGAGTTTCCTGACTTCATCAAAGCATGTTCATCCGCCTGTTGAATTTTCAGCCAGTCTCGTTCAGAAAGCTCAGAGAAGGGCTTTCGACTTTGTGGAGGACTGAAGGTCGGGAGGAAGGTGTACGAGAAACATCACGCCTCTGCGTATGCCGTGATAGACCAGTTGAAGGAAGGAGCATTGTAAGGTGTTCATATGGGTCAACATCAGACTCTGGCCATAGATTCATCAGATGGATATCATTAGAAGGACTGTGGAAGAAAGGATGGACAGGCTTCATGAATATCCTGAACGGACAAGTCCCCATACCCTTCATTATCTGACCAGGACATAAAAGCACCTCGTATATCGTCATCAGACTCGTCATAGTTGTAGGAACGTTTTGAAGACATATTAAAGAGGTACTGCCGTAAATTAGTAAGGAAAAATAGTGAGGAAATATCCAGGTCGTCGTGGAAGGAGAATGAAGTTGACATACGCACGTGAGTCCCATAATTCTGTGCCATTGAGTCCTTCCAACTGCTCTAAATCTACCCCAAAACCTGTGATGGCCAAAGGAGATGGCGAGAACAATATTTGGGAGTGTAACTGCACGAAATATTGCATGGACTTGATGAGATTACCTCATTTGGACAATCGGACCTCGGAAGACAAGGCCATTTTGGACACATTCTCATCGAAGATACGACATCCAAAAACTCCATTTTGGACTCAAAACAACCTAAGCTCCAAGGAATTTTGACTCAGAATGGACACAATCAGATCTGAGCTCTGAGCGGATATTCTGGGGTCCTGCAGGAAGTGACGCAATGTGCATTTCGGTTGTGTCGTCATCATCAAGTTTTCTCTTGGAATGAGAATGAGAATGAGGAAAACAACGCCAGCTGGCCAGCTGGCAGCAGATAAAAAAGCATCCAAAACACTCGCCATGGCCCATTTTAAAAACTCCTCCACGACCGCTGTTAGCAAAGGTCAAGACCAATCTTGCATCTCCTTAACAGGTCACTCTCCCTGCAACAGCAAATCAACAAACCACTCACCAGCGCCAGCTACCGCTTCCATCTCTTCTCCGCTCTTTTCGATAACGACTCGATCCGCTCCGGCTTTCCATCTTCTGTGAACAGTGGGAGGAGGAGGGACGGAACATCTGAAGCTGGAGTGACGGAGCGACAAGAGGAGTCGGAAGATTGGCAGAAAGGGGAAGGCGCGCGAGCAAGACGTGTCACTTGAACTTGTCTCTGTAAAATATCAGATGAAGTATGTTAATGCGACCGCCCTCCTATTCCTAGGGTAAATGAGCACTGAAGAACAACTGACATTGCACTGTGGAATTTTCAGTCAGTTTTGGGCGACTGAATTTGATCGCACAGTGACTGACTATTGACAGAACTGCCTGAACATTGACTGAAGTCTGTTTTCATAGAGGTTGATGCCATTTTGTCGATACAGCTGGAAGTGACAAGCAGCAAAAGGGTGATCGATTTCACGGGATTCTTCTCGTGGTGAGGGTGTTACTTCTAATAGCATCCTTCTGGCATGTTGGTCTTGTGACTTAGCGTCATCACCTCTTGACACAGCTACGTTACGATTTGTAACTCACTGATCTACTGATTTCCTACATGCCTGATCGCGGAGTTGCAAATCGATGAAGAGGTGGGACATTGTTTCGGTCCGCAAATATTGCTTCTGGCTCAAATGTCGGTAAATCTGAGTCGTGACCAGGATCTCTTTTTGTCTGCGCAGAAGAAATCGCGCGAAAGTGCAAATCGGGCGATCGGCACTTATTAGGTATGCTTCTTGGGCACTTGGATAATATGTCGTCCACTTTAGCCCCTTTGTCTCTTCTATGCTGCAACGTTGAGCGTCTTGCCGACATGCCTGAGTTGAGTTTACTCTAAACTTCGCTTGTCGACCTCGTTGCATGCGTTCGACCGTATGCTGGTTAACGTTGAAGTTAATGAGTCGCAATCTAACACAGCAAAGGTGAATAGTGGGATTTCTATCCGTGCAGTTCAGCTGAAGACTGATGTGTGGTTGTAAAGAGTGCCGCACCTTCCATCCTCGGTTTGAGGAACTACACAGCGTCGAAGCTAAGTTTCTTGGCTGGCCAGTTTCTTCTGAGCCGAAGTCCTTGTTTTCAGACAGTGACAAAAAAGCGAAGGAGGCGTGGTTCTCTCACCCAGCATGACTCGCTATTGACTCCAATCCGGATAAATGATTTGCTTCCGTACGGGAGTCATGTTGGTTGTGCCGCACAACCCGGCGAGACGGGTCCGGAACCCGTACTTCGTTCCCGTTCACGTCAGAATCGTTTTCAGTCTGAAACGTTGAGGAAACGTATCAAACTGCATGCATCGAGTTCTGAAACGTTGAGGAAACGTGTCAAACTGCATGAATCGAGTTTAGAAACGTTTGGCAAGATGAGCAAACGTGGCAAACTACGTGAATCGTGGTCAGAAATTTTGTCTCTATCACGTGATCTTACCTCAACTATTGAGCGGATTTTCCTTTATCACCTGTAGTGACCGGCGTCGCCAAGTGTCAACCAAGTTTGTATTTCATACAAGTCAAAAAGGCCAATTGGGCAAGATCAGTGCTATTGGCGAGTAATTTTCAGCGAAGAAAGTTAGCTTTGCACGACTTTGCACTATGGCCGTTGTCCGTCGTATCGTGCCGTTTTTTGCCGGAATCGAAAGTTTGAAAACAAAATTTGAAAACAGAGTGCGGTATGATACGGGCCGGGATGGGGTCACGTACCGTCCGGATATTCTCCCGGACGTAGCCACTCTTCACAGTGGTAAGCTGGGTATCTCACATCGCCTCCATTGTATTCCTCTTGTCTTCTGCTGTCTCCGATATCAATTCGCACAATTTCAGATGCGATCGTTTCACTGGTTCTCCTGCTTGCTAATGGCATCTACCGCATAAATCTGACTTCCATTTCTTAGTGTCTTCTCCTGTTCAACAAATCAGCACCAGCTATCGTCCAATCATTGGCGCCGGCGCCATCTATCATCTTTTGTCAGCTCGATGGATACCTCAACCTTTGCAAAGATGCTCAGGCCGTCTTCGCCACACCCTAACGATCAAGATCATGATGACCACTGGATTTTGCCTGACGATGATAACCCGCTTAGGGACAAATCCCACACAATTCCATCGGTCGAACGCGAGGAAGTTCAAACCTTCTCGGTGCTGCAGTTGCATCGTCGACCTGGCCCATTCCAACAATTCCGCACCGCCTCACGTACCGCAGAGCCCATTTCTTTCGAAGTGCCTACTCCAATAGCTTTCTCACCCTCGGTCGCCTCCCATGTTCAAACTACCACAATATTCAAAGTCCCGGAGAACGTCAAAAAGGTGAACGAACAAGGAGTCCGAATCCTTGCCATCGACAACGGAGGGATCTGTACCTTCTCCACCCTTTACATGCTCGAAGTCATCATGCTCCAGGTTGGAAATCTCCTCGAAGTTCCCGAAGGGGAAGAACTTCGTCCGTGCGATGTTTTCATCTCATCTGCGGCACTGCCACGGGAGGGTGGATCGCCCTCATGCTCGGACGGTTGGGAATGACAGTTCGACAATCCATCAGCGCATCCGAACAGATCGTGCGGAATGTCTTTTCTGATGATGCACTTTCGAAAGAAGGCCACCCGTACTCTACAAAGACGCTCGAAGTCATCCTCCACGAGATCATTGCACGACACGCTCCATCGTCTGTATCGTCCTCTCAACCTCCTATGAAGGATGCAGCAATCGGAGATAGATGCAGAACTTTTGTTGTGTCAAGGTACGAATCAGACGCAGTTGTTTCCACAGTGATGCGTACGTACGACGGCCGCAATGCAGTTCATTCTGCTGCTCGATGTACAGTGTTGGAAGCAGCAAGAGCAACTTCCTCTGCTCCTGAATTCTTTCCTCCTATCGTCATCGACAAAGTGAAATACGTTGCCATCGGAAACAATAACCCGGAGGCAATGGCGATTGACGAGTCCAAGCGCATTTGGGGAGAAGGAAGCCAAGTCGCCTGTCTCGTCTCTCTGGGGTCAGGTCTAGCTCCTGTCGTCAAGTGTGGTCGTGATAAAGGCGAGATTGAAGCCGCTGTAAAGCCATCGTCGAAGATTGTTCCCAGGTCGCGGATCAGTTAAAGATGAGGATGCAGCATGGAGGTCTAGGGCATTGCTACCACCGCTTTTCAGTCCAATCAAGTGGGAGGAGTGGGAGCGAACGGAGGACGTCGTAGGCCGTACCAAGGCCTATATAGAAGTAATGGGTCACGAAGCGCGTAAAGCTGCTGAATATCTCGCGCAGGGTATGTTCTCTTACCACTCGTGTAGCTACCGTGTAGATGTTCTTGTAGTGTGCAGTGAACGGATCGCAGTTTGTCGACCGATGCCATTACCGCCGCCAGGCTCTTGTTTTGGCCGGGAAGATGAGATCCATCGCGCTAGAGAAGCTATACTTCATGGGCACCACGTCGCGATTGTGGGTGGGGCTGGAAACGGCAAATCCACCGTTGCACTCGACACCGCGCACTGCAAAGAGATTGAGCAGTCCTTCACAGATCTGACACGGGGTACTAGACAAGATCTCTGCTTCTGGGTTCGCTGCGACAATTTTGACACTTTTACCAGGCTTTCTGACCACATCTGCCAAGACATCTTCGCATTGAAAAAACGTCTAGCAAAACATCGCTAGAGATCGTGGCAGATTACTTCAGAAGTCGAAAATGCCTTCTCGTTTTAGATAACTTTGAGACTCCCTTGCGTGCCGACGAAAACAAAAAACAACACTTCTTCCGAACACTCCTCTCGAACAACTCAGTCGGGGTCGGTACTCGTCGTGGCCCATCGTGGAGATAAAGTGGAACCTTTGGACGTGAAAGGGAACGAGCCTGTGAAGTTCATCAAGATCTCAGTTGGCGGTCTGCCGAAAGACGGCGCACTCGCACTCTTCGAGGGGTCATATCAAAGCGACGACGTGTTCTCGCTACGGGTAGTCCAACAGCTAGTTGAACGGTTAGACTTCCACGCTCTATCCATCAAGCTATTCGCTCTCCGTGCGCACGGGGATTCAACTATGACACTCGAAGAACTGGTAGACGAGTGGAAGGAGAAAAAGACAGTAGTTTTCTGGAACGAAGACAGCGAAGACCCCATCACGCTCAAAACGTCAATATCATTCTCCCTCCATTCTCCCGCTCTCAAGAAGCAGAGGGAGCGTGCTGTCTTTGCCCTTGCACTACTTTCATGGGTGCCAGACGGCCTAACTGGTCATGATCTGTCAGCACTCATTTCCAGCTCTTATGAATCTCAGGATATCTTCAAGGCCATTTCTGTGATTTCGAAGATTGGACTTGCCGATAACATCAAAGGTACTCTACGTATGCTCGCTCCTATTCGCGAATATCTCAACAGCCTTGTCTCTCGTTCCACACTGCCATTTTCGATGACTGCACCTTCGTCACTCCTGCCGCTTGTGAACCATCTCATGGGAAAAGCCGAGACAAACATCAAACAGTTCGAATTCGGCAAGGATCATTATGCACTGCTTGTCTTCCACGAACAATATCCGAATCTTGAACATGTCCTTCTCACAAGCATGTTGAAGCTACCAGACCCTTTACCAATCCTTCAGCGCTTGGCGAACATATCTAGCTTCCTACGCATGAAACACCGGCTCTCAACTCCACTCTTCCAGCAGGCGATGTATGTCATGGATACGACCCTCGAAGTGCCACTTTCTGCGAGCCACAAACAGTCGGATTGGTTAGGACTGAAGTGTTTGCTGACACTGTTGCTTGGCGATTGCTTTTGCGACCATGGCGGGAACGAGGACGCTCTCAAGGCGTACAAGGGGGCTAAGAAGTTCTATGTGGATGTGGGAGATCGACAGGGTCAAGCCAACTGTGTCTTTAGATTCGGGAAGATCGATTTTCGATGTGGGCGGAATGAGGACGCTCTCAAGGCATTCAAGGAGGCAAAAGCTCTATGTGGAAGTGGGAGATCGACAGGGTCAAGCCAAGTGTGTTGCCTACGTCGGGGAGATCGATTTTCAATGTGGGCGGAACGAGGACGCTCTCAAGGCATACAAGGAGGCAAAGGAGCTGTATATGGATGTGGGAGATCGACAGGGTCAAGCAAACTGCATCGTCAGAGTCGGGCAGATCTATTTTCAATGTGGGTGGAATGAGGACGCTCTCAAGGCGTTCAAGCAGGCAAAGGAGCTCTACAGGGAGGTATTCAAAGCGTCCATGGCTGATGCTGGTGTAGTGTGACTGCACTAAATCATCATAGAGTGCGCTGGATCCTCTTTACAAACTTCGGGGATGCACTAATTGATTACAGTAATAACTTCCGTACTATGTCACAATTCCCATTCCTTTGCTTTCCACGGTCCACGGAACTAACGGAGCTAACGCATCAATTTGCCTACCCATCCCTCAGAACAGTCCTCAAACCGTTATTCATTGCCAGGCCCCTTTTCAGTCATTCCTCAAAAAAATACATTTCTGTTGGTGCACGTTGTTCACTCAAGTCAGTGGAAGTAGGTTCGGGCAGACATGTTCCCTCCATTTCCCCTGCCTTTCACAATCTATTGCATGCCTTGGCATGCGTTGCAGATTTACTTTACGGGACAAACGTAATACCTGCCCACAGTTAGCGGGGGTTGTAATGGCGATGAGCTTGCATGCAGTTGAATCGTGTTTATTCTTGCATTCGGTTGATACGTGTCCATCTTTCCACACGATGAATGGCGTTTTGTCTGGGTCAGAATTCAGAAATGGATGGCGGTGAAGATACATAGGGGGGGATCAACCAACAACGCAGCAGAATCCGTTCAACTTTTAACCTTTGAGACGGCAAGCATTAAGGAGGAGGCAACTTGACTGTTACATAGATGCAGAGGTTCGTGGAGATGCGATGAGGAAGCTATCATAAAAATCAAAGGTGTTCAAAATCACCACATTGAAAATCGTAACGTTCTGCGTGTTTGCCACTGAACTCTCAACCATGACTATGACTCCAGAAGCATCGTGTCATCTCCCGTCGTCGTTCGCGTTGTATTTGGGGAAGCCTAAGCCGGTCGTGGACAAAGACCAACGTTCATTGTTCAACGATACACAGTGGAGAAGTAGGCGGGACGAAATTTCTACAGAAGAAATCAATCAGATCTTCGCATTGCTAGCAGACCCATCGCCCCAAGCATAAAACTGAAGCGCAAAACTGGTCGACCGGTTTTAACTCCGACGCACTCCGACCCTAGAGGCAAAGGGTCTGCCAAACCATCCACTCCCACGAACGGCTTTGCGATCTCCATCATCACGACTGTGATGTCTGATCATTGTACGGAGAACGTCGAGATGGCTGGACAACGCGCTGATGCGCTGCAGGCATGATATGCTCCTCCCCCTTCTCTTGTCTTGTTTAACACGCATTCGTGGGCTTCAGTCCGGTGTATCTTCTCTTCTGGGAAAGATTGAGAAGGAAACATTGATTTCACGGGAGGATGATCAGGGAAAAGAGTCCATCGCACTGGTCCATATCATCACCCCAGTAGCACTGCGACTTGGCGGTCCGCAACATCTCTTCATCCTTCCCTCTTTCCTTGCTCACCTACATGCATCGATTCAAATGCTCCAGATTACGTTGTCTGACCTCTTCAATTCTGGGGCTCTCAATATGGGGCTGTCGAGATTGTCCTGCTTCTTTCTGGAAGGTCTCGAAAATGCATTCGAATGCGACGACACAATGAACCTTTCCATCACTTTGGAAGAGGAAAGTATTGGGGTAACTTTTGGGGATACCAAACACCATGCATCCGTGGATTCTCAGTACCTGTCTCTGAAGCCCTTCACATGCACGTTTCATCTTGCAGAGAATCGCCCTCAGCTCGTCTTCCAACAATTTGCCCTGTGGTCTAAGGAGTGGTGCTTCATTCCCCTCAGCAAATGGGAGGAATCAATCATCCCATCCACCGGTCTGGGGACCACCATCCAACTCTCGCTCTCCCGAACTCAAACTCCAGGGATCAGTCTATGCACGATCACACAAAGCTGCCTACTGAGATTCTCTCTCTCATCTTTGACTTCCTTTCATTTAGTCAATTCGATATGGTTACCGAATCTATTTATGAATATCTCGTTTCCTTCCAGCGACTTTCTGCCGTCTGTCAGCTCTGGAAGGCTGTTTCAGTCTCATATTTAGGTGATATGATATCTATGAAGGAGAGGCATGCTCGTTTGAAGCAATATCCTCATGCCGGACTCTTTGCAAGTAGCTCCTTCGGCAGCGTCACAATGAGTTGGTATACGAGAACGGAGTGGTGGGGTGTATGCCTGTTGGTGCTCGGAATGATCGTGCTTGCTTGAGGGCCTGGATTGCTGTATAACAAAGATGAGCTGATCCAGGCAGGGCATGAGAGGCACACGTAAGCCAGACCGCACAGAAAGGGACAGGGCAGAAGGCTCACCCCAGATGCTGCTCAGCGCTTCAGGGCAAAGAGCAGTTAGCACTTCTGACCTGCACCCAGAAGGAAGCGGCGAGAGGCCAGCTTGTGGGAGATGGCGGGACTCCTGGGATGGGATGGCACAGAGAATACAATAGGATGCAAACTCAGTGAATTGCAGCATTCCTAATGCCCCCCTCCATTGGTGGCCGAGTCGTAGATTTTTATGATGGCGTGTTTGGGAGGGGAGTTTGCGAAGTAGACGAGGGTTCGTGGAGATTCTTGTTTCTTTAGACCGTTTCATTTGAAATTGAGATTGTGCCTTGTTTGTTTGGAGTGAGGATAACTGACAAAATGCCTCAATGGTGCCATTGGCGCTTACCTTCACATTCCCTTCCCGATGACCGTTCGCATATCATTCGGATATTACTTTTCACTCTTTGCCGTCGTTTCGAGGTTGATATTGAGCTGGTTTTGGTTCGGCATCAACACTTGGAACGGTATGTCGCCCTGTTTCTCTGATTCAATGCTTGCAAGTTTGATTGATGTGGCGCCACAGGTGGATCTGCAATCACTGGCTTGATTCGAGCTATTTGGCCCTCGTAGCTCACTTTCCCAATCATCTCTCAAAGGGAGGAGGAGTGACGAGCCAGCAATTGCTTTCCTAGCACCTTACTTTTCATCAAATTTAAAAGAGACATTCTAAGGCACTTCTTGAATATAGCTTCCTCTTCTGGCTCTTACAGTACCCCTTCCTCCTCATCCATCCCTCCAAACTCCGCTTCCTCTTCATTCTTAAAGTCCTGGTTGTGCCTGCGTAAGCATATCTCCTCTTGTACAAGTATACTGCTGTGCTCACGGCCGAAAGTTAGCGTCATGATAGCCACCGTTGCTTGGATCGCTGACAAGGCAGGAGGAGGAGGAGCTCTACTCGCTGCGAAGTCTCAAGTGCATGGCGCCGCGTTCACCCACGCTTGGTTGTTCTCTCTCAACTCCGTCATCGGCGGTTACTCCACTGTAGCAGTGAACATGTACTTTTCCCCAACTCCTCTGCGGGAAAGAAGCTCAAGCATGACGCCATGTAGTCCCGACTTCTCTGGTTATACCAAGCGTCCACTTTGGCAGTGGTTCCAGCTGGTCACCCTCCCTTTCTTCTATGTCATCACTGGCCTCTTCGGTATCATTGGTGCCTCTTGTTCTCACGACGTCTATGGTACTTATCTCTGGTCCCCATTTACCATTATTGCCAAGTGGGATTCCAGAGCTGCTGTCTTCTTTGCTTCTGCCGCATGGGCAGTTGCTCAGATCTCGGTCAATGTGACTGGTGACACGATTCGTGGTGCCAATGGTGCGTGTCCTTTTTCGCAAGAGTAGAAATTGGTGCATTATTTGTGATTCGTCGTGATAGACCTGATGACTCTGTTCCCCATATGGATCAATATCAGGAGAGGATCGATCATTTGTGCGCTCATCGGTGGATGGTGTATGGCTCCTTTGGAAATTTTGAGCACTGGAAAGAATTTCTTGATCTTCATGAACGGATACACGGTGAGTATCCTCTTTTCCTTCACATCCTTCATCTCTCATTCTGGTTTTGGCTGATCTTCCTGGGACCATTTGCTGGACTGATGATTGCCGACTTTTGGATCTTGAGAAGGTGGAAAGTCGATGTCCCAGCTATTTACAATCCGCATGGAAGGTACAGATATTATGTTCGCTTTCCTTCTATTTTTCGATGGAAACACGAAATGGTTGGCTGATGCAAAGGTTGGTAATGACAGGGCGGATTTAACTGGCGCGCTGGCCTTACACTTCTTCTCGTCGTACCTCCCGCGTTCCCTGGATTGATTCAATCGATCAACCCTGATGGTGTGCGTCTCTTCCCTCTGTTGTGAATGTCTTTGTCGAATGCTGATTGAATGCGATGCGATTCAGTGGATGTGGGATCGATAGAATGGATATTCCTCGTGGGTTGGCTCTGGGGTATCGTCCTCACCATCATCATCTATTCCCTACTCTCTTATTTCTGGCCGCCAACCGAAACATTCGTCGACGCCCCCATCGTCGCTACTTTTCCTGACAAGGAAGACGAGGACTTACATGACGTCTCGTCGTCGGATATTGGCACAAAAGAGAAGGAACATGATGGCGAGATAGATCTAACTATCCTTAAAGGATAAAATGAAAGGTGTGGGAGAATCACTGCGTTGTTTTTTGTTTCGAAGGGCTTTGCTTGTTGTTTGCTTCATCATTTGTTCACTCGTGAAACAACCATCCATCCATCGATATACGCAACGAATCAACCACCGATCCTTCCATCCATCATGCCTTCTACTATTGCTTAATTCGATATCCTCCTTCGTTTCTCATCCGTACGGTCCCCTTTGGCTTCGGTTGAAAAAAAAAACAAACCAAATCCGTGACGTCTGTTCTTAGCTATCGTCCACACCTAAAGTCTACATTTTTATTCCTTGGTCTTCAGTACTGAGAGGTATCTGTTTGTGGTGCCTGTTGCAGTTCTTTGCGCTTTACAGTTACTTAGGATAGGATCAAAAAGGGATCAATTTAGTCGCTTTGTCCTCATGAAATCTTCAAAAGTGTGATTTTGAAGTTCCTGATTGTTCTTTGGACAAGCTTGCTAATGACGTACCCCGTCCCGTCCGTACATACTATCACGTGACAACCGTACGTCAAAAACGGACATGTGGCCTATTTCACTGCAACACCAACCAAATTACGTACTTCCATGCAACGTGTAACTCCGCAACCATGTTTTTAATTCAATCGGAACAAGGAAAAACAGACAAGGACCAATAGAAACTCCATCTTAACCTTAAATAAGAAGACAATGGCGATTGAACAAGATAGAAAATCTGGGCAAGATACAAGGAAATGGGGCAATGTAGGACTTAGGGGAAGGATGTAGGAGATCAGACGTTGAGGGGGAGCCAGGTGGAGCGCTGGAGAGGAGAAAAACTATAAAAGGGGAAGTTTAGATGAAAATATGATTCCTCACTCGCGCTGTGCTTGCTTAGTGTACTGTGGGTCAATTATAGTGTTGAAAGCGCATTTTTTCTTCATTGCAAAACCACTAGTCTGCTGTCCTAGTTCCTTTTCACTAAGCCGCTTCGGTGTTTGCCCACCAAACGTTTATTCCCACTTCGAACTCTCCCTCTAGTCCGGGATAAGCGACCTCACTAATACCTAGAATGCACGCTTACATGGTCGCACCATGGCAAAGACCATCTCATCCAAGGTTTCGTTCATCCTAATACGCAACCACTGGACTCAGCAAAAATGAAGATCTGCATTCAACTGTGATAACAAGCAAAAGAGATAAACCCTTCGAGCCTTGTCCTCTCTCGAAGATGCTCTTCCGTGTCAACCCATACCCCAGGATCTACAAATTTGCAAAAGAAAGAATGGAACAGGATCCCACTGCAACACTACATCTTTGCACACTCGCCCCACGAGATAGGGACCCAAGACGCTACAACATTCCTGTAGCCAGTGAAGTTGCTGTAGTGATGGTAGGAGACAGTAACAGAGAAGAATATGGAGTGGCCAGAGATATTGTCATCCAGCTCAGGGCAACCACGATTGGTAGCAACTTACAGCATGTGAATGAGCTCACTCAAATTATCTTCCACTTTGTTTTCCTCTTCTGTTTCTATATGGGGACCAAGGATGGCATCTGCAGATTCCGTATTGAGACCTGCCTGCAGATCTTCCTCCTCGCGAGCGAGAGCACTTCAATGATGACAGCATGCAAGTTGGTAATTCTGAGGTTTGACAACATGTGAGCCAAATGGCGTTCTATTCTTACATGTTGCATCAACGAAATGATATATTCTCACTCCCTCTCTACGGTGGTCGGCTACTGCAAGAATTGGTAGTCGATGCTTATGCTCAAATTGAGGCGAATTGACTCCGCTATGTGTGGTTCAATCAGTCTATTCTTCGAGCCGAGGTGTATCAAGGTCTTACAGATGCCCTTGCAGAAGGCTATTCTTTAGAAGATATGGGAGGCGGACTATATTACCATCAAGTTTCACTGGCAGTCCACGTTCAATGAATCAGCTGTTCCAGGATGCAATGGGTATAGTTGGTGCCAAAGGACCCCCAAATATCTTTACAACCTTCACTTGCAACCCACACTGGGCAGAGATCATAGAAGCCCTCCTACCAGGACAAAAACCAGAGGATGGACCAGATTTGGTTTCAAGGGTTTTTCGACTGAAGGCTCTGGAGTACATCAAGGATTTTGTGGTATGACAGATCTTTGGAAGGGTTTATCAGATATGTCTGGGTCATTGAATGTCAGAAGAGAGGTCTACCACATGCCCATATCATGTGGATGGCATCAACGATCGCTTGATTCAGTGGCTCGAATCCATAGGAGATCGGGTATATTATAGTACAGATCAAATTATAGATGACGAGGGAGATCTCAGAAATTGCTTCTCTGTTGAGTACCTGAATACCCTGGAGATCTCTGGATTCCCTTCGCATCGTTTACACCTCAAGACCGGTGCACCGATCATTCTTCTGCGAAATCTCAATCCATCTGCTGGCCTGTGCAACGGCACGTGGCTCATTGTCACTCAGCTTCTCCGACGAGTCATTGAAGCAACCATCATTACAGGTGCACACAGTGGCGAATCAGTTCTCATTCCTCGAATCTGCATTGACAGTGCAGTATCAAACCAGCTTTCTTTTCAATTCTGGTGCTTTCAATTCCCTGTGCACTCAGCGTTTGCCTTAACTCTGAATAAAGCGCAAGGACAATCTGTTGGACATGTGGGTTTGTACTTAGAGTCTTCTCCTTTCTCTCAATTGCAGCTTTATGTTGGTCTTTCGCGGGTTTCAAACGCAAACAATTTACGAGTATTGGTCAAAACAAAGCAAGGAGAAGAAAACAAGCAAACAGATTATGTAGTTTACAAGGAAGTGTTACAAGTACTCAATCATTGATCATCTCTCAGCATGTTCCTAACAGTATAGTCAAAAGCTGAAGTAGTTCTCTGAGGTACGAGGAGACCACTTAGCTTTCATTGTTTTTTGAAGATAGTAGAGTACATATGGTGAGTCTGTGCTCGCCGAAGGCAAGGCCCCACGCAGTGGCTGCCACAGGCAAGAGCTCCACGCAGTGGCCGCCGGAGGCTGGGGTCCAAGGGGCGAGGCCCCTGACGGGGGGGGATGCCCGAGGGACGAGGGCACTGACACACTTGTGGTGAGAAGAATACAAACAACCACAAGCGCAATGTCTGTGACGACAACTTTATGCATTGGTCCAAAGTTCCGTCCCCACTGCCCAAGACCAACTTACGCAATGTCCCACTCTGCAAGAATATGTTGGGGAAGTGGAGCATAGACGAGAATGCGGTAAAGAAGTTTTTCACGGATATCAAGGATGGGAAAGTGCCAGATGTTGATCAATCGGTGGAGATGGTCAACATGCGAATGGCAATGACATGGGTAGAGGAAAAGATGGACTGGGTTTTGACAAAAGAAAGGTTGCATATTGAAGCAGGGAAGAGAAAGTAGTGGTTCACTTAGTGAGTAGTCAGATGCGAATGGATATCTTTTGTGATTTTCAGTCTGGGACAAATAATGCATTAGCCTCCACTTTTGAAATTTTTATAAAGATTACGTCAACTATTCTAAAGCAAAGGCAAATTTTGAGCTTTTATTTGATCAATTACAGCTGCAGTTGCAAGAGGACTGAATGCACTGTTGCGGAGTCAGACAATGTAAATATAATGTGAGTTGATGCTCTGCTTTGTTAATATCCCCTCAATACTAATAATCCTTATACATCGTGATAGCTAGCTCTCCGGCCTCGCATTCGATGTACTCACGCCTGAGATACGATGGATAATGGCGAAGTAATATGGAATCATATGTTTGACATATATGGGGTGCGTATTTTTTCCTTCGCTTTTTTTTGATGTTTGCTCACTCTTATTACGCATTATACATAGTAATATCTAGCCCCCAAGCCCATCGCTCCTCGCTCTCACGTCTAAAAAACAATGGATAATGGCGAAGCAATGAGGAATTGCGTTTTTTGATGTTTATGAGGCGCGTATTTTGTCCTCCGCTTTTTTAATATTTGCTCGTTCTCAATACACATTATACGTCGTTGAATCTACATCTCAGGCCTCCCATTCGCGCTACTCACGTCTAAAATACGATAGATAATGGCGAAGCAATGTGGAATTGCATTTTTGATGTATATGAGGTGTGTGTTTTGTCCTCCGCTTTTTTAATGTTCACTCATCGTTATTACATGTTATACAGGGCAACAACAGCATCATATACGTTGCGTTCAAGCGACTTAACAGGAAAACACATTGGGTATTGATGTCGGAAGGTGCGATCACATTTCAAGTTTCGACATACCCATATCTTTATTTATTTATTTATTTTTTGCTTCAGAGACAGAAACATTCCTTTTCATAGACACTGGATCGGTCTAAATTATGTCCATGATGAATCATTAATCATTACTACGTTTTTGCATTCCATAATATTCGATGTTGACCACTTTTGTGTTTGCAGCCCGATGCGGCGCAAATCTCCACGAAATTGAGCGCAAAACCCTCGGGGCGACCAGTTTGCCGAGAACTCCAGTCCAATCTATCATTGTCTGCTTTCCTCACTATCCCTGTTAGGCCAATCTCACCCCAAAACATTGCGATGGAGTTCATCTGAATTCCATTGATGATGTACCCCTGCTGTTACTCCTGTGCGCCTCATGTGATCACCGCCGAAGAAAGGGCTTCGTCATCCTCTATTTTTTCCCTCACCACCATCAACTCAACTATTCCCCTCTCCAACTCCTTGGCCTCGCCACATCTTTGTAGGTGTAATTCTTTGTTGGAGTTTGTTGAATTCA
Organism: Atractiella rhizophila; assembly: GCA_021432655.1. NCBI lineage: Eukaryota > Fungi > Basidiomycota > Atractiellomycetes > Atractiellales > Hoehnelomycetaceae > Atractiella > Atractiella rhizophila. The sequence goes on along the minus strand of MU271231.1, from coordinate 81,850 downwards.
ACAGTCATCAGCAAGGGGAAAGACGTTGACAGAAGGCTAGCCTTGTTACACCGCCCTTAAGCGGAGATAATTCCCTCAATTCGCTTTCAATCCCCAATGCCACCATCACAACATCCCAGAGAGGTCACAACGGAGGAGGAATCTGCGGCCACCTCTAGCTCGACGGCCTTGACCAGGACTCCTCCATCGCCAACTTTCTTGACACCACGGAATATTGCAGAAAATACCTTGTGTATGTTATAAATGTCATTTCAATCAATTTCGAGCGTCACTCACTGTGAGTTTGCTAGCTTGTCTGGGACGGGATGGACACGCAATGACTAAGGAGGAGTTTTTGTCGTACCATTCCCCGACCAATCCTTCCATGACACAGACACAGGAATCGTTGTGGAACATCAGCTTCAAGGACGAGAGCGAGAGTTCTGCAACCCATGCAGTCTCACGAATATATGACAATTACACTTATCCTCTTGTGCGGTTTGAACTCAGGGTCCTTTCTACGAAGTTCGAGGGCGCGAATCTTCGACTTGCGTCTTCGTTCCTAGCTGTATGTGAGGACCCAAGCCACGACTTAGTTGCAAGAGGAGATATAACAGACACGTTCTATCTGGATCGTGACGTGGAAGGACGGTATTATCTAGTGCATCGCAGTCTCACTTTCTCGCTGGAACTACGACTTGAACTGCTGGAGCGTCGTCCGCGTGTCCAACTTGACAGCTTTGGGAGGGTGGCCCGGAACCGCGATGCTTCAAGACGTTATGCTATGTATTTGCGGTTAACCTACTTCGCGAGGCAGTTGCGAGAGTTGAGGAAGGCTTCGAATCCTTCCTTGGGGCTCTCAGCTCTTGCGGCTTCCATCGCTGTGAATCCTACCATTCCCATCCAAGTCAGGAGCGGCTTCGCTGTCACTGGTACGGTCATATCATCCGTATCATGCCTTTTCTTCACTTCTGGGATCCTCGTCGAAGTCTTGGAGATCAAAATACGACGACTCATTCTCGAAGTCTATCCACAGAGTCAGCTAATGGAAACTCATCCTCGTCCTCGCTCTAATTTCACCAGAACAGTCACCTCCCTCAAGCGCTACTCGGCACTTTTTGTTGCCTGTGGAGCTGTCGCAGCCTCTGTGGCTTCCCACCCCGACATTCCGGAAAGCACCAGGCGGCTGTTCGCCACCGCTGGGATCGTCCTTGCCGCCACAGGATGTGCTCTACATCGTCAGCTGGACAGCCTCCCTGATTGTCTCGCATGGTGTCGCTGAAACTGAAGTGAAGGGCGAAACAAATCTGCCGGTGGAGCTCAAGGGTTTTTGGTTCTCTCCCCCCACCCTCTGCACTCTTCGGTAACATCCTCCCTGACCTCGCAGCTGGTGGTAGTGGTGGGGGAAGAGGGGGACTTGGAGGGATGTCGATGGGCTTGGGAGCCTCGTCTATGACTTCAACTAGTAATCGTACGCTCGACATGGGTGGATTGGCGGGATTGGGAGTGTCCGGTCCCGAGGAGGGGCTGGACCGAGCGCTGGTTCGGCTTTGAGCATGGGTTTGGGTGGAAGTGGGAGCGGACAACCAAGTCAGGTATGACAGCAGGACATGAGAAACCCTCCTCCGTCTAAACCTTGATCTGAGAGAGATGCTGAAAGCGGGAGGTTCTTCCCAATCTCCACCTGGCTTATCCTCCATCCCTTCACTCACCGGAGCTGGTCCCTCGACGTCCACTAATCTTATGCTGTCCCATCTATCACCCAGCCAGCCCTCTGATCCAATAAAGAGGTCTTCCACTTCCCTCGATTTGCCCCTCAGATTTTCAACTGGAGCATCGTGCTCAGGAGGTGCTTATGCCTCTTCCTCCTGGTCGACGGCTAAATCTCTCGATCCGAACAATTTGACGTGTTCCAGGTGCCACTCGGAAGGGGTAAAATGTTACTGGATCACTGGTATCGATAAATGTGTCCCGTGCGCAGGAACGAGGAAGGGGTGTTCGAGAAAAAAATCGTGAGTCGTTTAAACGCTACATGGACGATCTGACCTGGCTTGATTGGATGCAGCAATGGAGTGTCCACTTCACATGGTTCGTCTCCAGCACGCCACTTGTCTCCCCATCCCACCCGTCCATCCACCTCCATCCACATCCCTCCTTCCCCCCTCCTCAGGCTCCTTAGACTCCTTCAACAACTCGTCAACTCCATGCTTCTGTCCCATTCCGCTCTCAGCCACACCAACGGCGCCACCTCCGCATCCTCCTCCATGCCCCACAGTATCGCGAACAGCGCGCTCGAGGGATTCAGAGTCAGAGTGCCTTCTGTTGGACCTTCTGCCCCTGGATCGAGTTCGAATGGGAATAACAACGATCCTTCAGCATTTCTTGAACCACAGCCTGAGGAAGACGCCAACGCCGAGCCCACGCTCGAATTTTGGGTCTGGGTTTCGGAGGAGGAGGAGGGATGAATGGAGGGGGCGACGGGTCTGCTGCCAGGAGCAAAGGAATGTTTAGCATTGATCGGTTCTGAATCTTTACCAACTTTTCCTTTCTGCCTGTACAGGAAATTACTCCTGCTTACGGCAGCGAGATGAATTATTTTGGTGGAACGAACAACAATCAAAACTTCGACCTGACTCCTGCCCGCACGGGAGCATCTAACACTCAGCCCGAGATTCCAATGAAGCTCGTTCAGACCCAGCTGCGTCCAGACACATTTCGCTGGGCCTTTCAAGATTGGATGAAGCACAGGAATACTCCCATCACGGGAGGTCTCTTCATCGATGGGAAGAGGATTGATCACTTCCGTTTGTTCTAGGCGGTCCTAACGCACAGTGGTTCCCTCTCTACAACGCAGAAGAATCAGTGGCCAACGGTTGCGCAGGCAGTGGGCTTGCAGATCAATCCTTCAGATCCTCAACGCTCCATGCAACCGTCAATCATGTCAAGACTCAGTACACAAGTGTGCTGAACCCTTTTGAGGAGCTTTGGCTCAAAGCAATCACCAAAGTGCCACATCCAGGATCTTCTTCTGCCATAGGAGGAAACTTGTGGTTGCTGCACAACAAGCAGGTTCAGGTGCAAGGACAACATCCTCCTCCACCCCTTGAGCCTGTTCTCCCAAAGGAAAACAAACCTCCTCCAACTCAGCAACAACACCTAGTTCTGACTGCTTCATCCATTCTTGCATTGCCCATTGAGCTGTTGGACCTCATTTTTGAGTATCTCCTGGAAAGAGGACAGAAATTCAACATTTGATCACTGGCAAACCAGTTCCGGAAGTATGGATCAGGGTGCAAGCTATGGCAGGAGCGACTGATGGCACTATCTCCCTCTCTCTCCGCACCTCACCGCACCTCCCCTCCTCCCTCTAGCTTCTCTTTTTCATTCTCCTCCGGTCCAGGATCAGGAAACGGACCCATCAACAGCCGTCCCCTCCTCAAACCGGCAGAGAGGGACTTCAACCCTGTCATAGAGACCGCCTCCTCCGTCTCCCGTCAGCTTCGCGCGTCCGACTCCCAACCTGGAGTCTTGAGCAAGGCGCTAGTTCCCGCCATGCTCCTGTACGGTGGTATAGTCGAACCCTCGCCGTCCTCTTTCGAAGGGATGGTGAGAAACACGGCACCGGGAGAGATTGTCGGGAAAGGGGAGGAGCGGTGTTGCTCAGGTGTAGCGAGGGTGCGGTGTGGATCTCTCATGCAAGGGTACCGAAGGCGAAGGCGGACACGAGGGAGGGTACGAATCTGAAGCTGCCTGTTGTTGGTGTTTTGGAGACGAGGGCACCAGGGAAGATGGATGGAGCTAGGGAGATCGAGCTGAGGGGAGCGGAGAGGAGGGTGGGGTCTTATCAGGAGTTTTGGATCGAGGAAAAGGAGGAGGGAGAGGTTGTCGTCGTCGGTTGCGATGTCTATAATGACGCTTTCCCCACCGAACATTGCGAACGATTGAGAGACCTGATCGAGAGCATCACACCTGAACGATAACGTAACTCCTTGTTCCTAAGAACAACATAAAGCTCATTCAAATCGTTGGAATGCGCGTTCGAAGGGGTCTCGCTGCGCGGAGTGGATGCCACACCTCCAATCCCTCTCGTTCCTCCTTCTGTTTTATCCAAATAGAGCTTCTGGAGCAGAAGGACTGGTCAGGTCGGATGCGGCAGAGGGAGGACATGGAGGGACACTGAAAACGGTGTTTCGTGGGCAAGAGGGGATATTTTAAGCTGTATGGATATCCTCAAGAGGAAAGGATGAGCATCGCAGTGGTGCTGAGAGCGGAAGCACATCCCCACCTACTGTCTTTCTACTCTTCCGCTTGCAGGGCATCATCATAACCCACCTAGGGGTAGAAGCTCAAAAGGTGTGGCGGTGTATCGCGTTAAATCGTGCCGCTCAATCATTCGGCCGTAGCGAGGTGTATGGAGTCGGAGGGCAGAAAAAATGGGGGAGTGGAAGAGGTGATGAAGGTGATGAAGGTGTTGGGGATTGGGAGAGACGTGTTGAGGAAGTCACCAGAGGAGGGTTTGAATTCGAAGTTTTGAGCTGAGTGTGAATGAGCTCATCTCCAATGCGCTGAAGGCGGAGCTAAATGGCCAGCTTTGGACTTGGCTGGACTTATGAGATGCCGCTTCTTTTGCTGTCTCCTGTAGATCGGAGTAGGGCGGACTTGTGTTGCTCTTCCCTGATGGAACGGATACACCGGCTTGGATCAAAACAGGCATCGAAGTCTACGATAGCCGTCAAACGGTTGCAACACCAGCTGGCGGTGCGGTGACATCTGACTGGTCTCTTGTACCCATCAGCACCAGCAGAGTGACGATTGAAATCGATAGGAAGGGAGTGGCGCTCTGGGTGTACATCGTTGGAGAGGATGGGAAGAGGTCAGGTGTCAGAGAAGTCACTTGGGCGTTTGGGGAGCAGGATGCTTTGGTGGAAGTTGGAGTTTACTGTTGTCGCCCCTCAGAAGGAGAAGGCACTGATGAGCTGACGGTTTCCTTCTCAGCCCTGCAAATCGAATAGCGATATAATGTTCTTCACAAAATAAAACAAAGAGAAAGAAGTTGGACAAAGCCATGAGATACTTTATCTGATCAATGTGGATCAACAATGGGCGTTCGAATCTCCCGAACGACGAAAACGAGAGCAATATCGAAGCCCATTTGTGGTGAAAGAGAGGAAAACCTTTTGCATTCCTAAATAGACTGACAATTGGGATACTGCCGAAGGTGCTAATACACTGGTTTGGGGGATGTCAAGTTGGTACAGTGGGAACAAGCATGGTAGCTAGATGGGTCTGAGTAGAGTGATATTGGTACATTTGGCTTTGGCCCCATCCCCCGTCCTGTTACCCAGCAAGCGCTCCATAGCACCGCCAGTCCTTCGAACATTGGACCTCGGCAAAAGCATAGAGGCGTTTGTTACCCTTGTCTACCCAGGGAGATGTCAAACGTATTTCAACTCTTCACATTCCTTCATCTGCAGCCTATGGCATCTGACCCTTCCTGCCGAATCCCTAAGTTGGTTGTATGTAGACTCTTGACTTCCTCGTTAAGAGCTTTTCTGAAACTGTAACCTGACGGAGTCCTCTCTGAGAATGAGGTTTTGGTCGCGTACAATGCTCCCTTGTGATGACGAAAGGTTGTACGCTACAGTCCTGTGTTGTTGTGGAGTGAATAATGTATTGAACATCGGTTCTTAAATAGTGGACAGTCACAAGTCACAGAGAACCTTTCGAGGAATGTAGGCTGCCACCAACATAACATCTTCCGACATTGACCGTGACACAGAAGAGGCTGAAAAACCTGACAGGTTCAGTTCTGAACCAATTAAACAATCCGCGACTGAAAGCACAACCATCACAACCGTCGTCCCCCGCGTTACGCAGCCAACTGTTCCTCCATCGAAGCAGTCAAACCCTTTGCCGGCCACGTGAAACTGCATTGGAGACGGGATGATCGACCCTGACCTGCACAAACGGCTTGTGGATATCAAGAAAGTTAATAGCAAAGGTCTCCGCATCCTCTCGTTCGACAATGGAGGTGTTTGCGCTTTCTCTTGCCTTTATATGCTCGAGGCCGTTATGGAGCAAGTCGCCAATCTCCTTCCTGGGAAGCCAGATCCTGGAACCCTTCGACCATGTCAATTCTTCGACCTCATCTGCGGTACATCGACTGGAGGGTGGATTGCTTTGATGCTCGGGCGAGTGGGCATGACCGTCCGAGAGTGCATGGACGCGTTTAACGAAATCGTAAGGGGGTCTTCTGCGAGAAGAGTCTTTGTACAGGCAGCTCACCTGCTTATTCTGACAAAGCCCTTGAAGAAGTTTTCGAGAGGATTGTCAGAGATTACATCCCTGCATCCGAAAGTTCGATCTTTACCTCTTTGGAATCGATGGCATATTCAATGTCGGATCCTAACATCGAAGAGCGGTGTCGAACCTTTGTCATCGCCACGTACGAAGCCAATTCGGTAGTCCCCCTAGAGATGCGCACTTACAATGTTGCCTTCGCTGGAGGATCCGCAACCAAGTGCTCTATTGTAGACGCTGCAAGAGCAACATCTGCGGAACCGGCATTCTTTCCTCCTGTCACTCTCGACCAGACCACGTACGTCCTTGTTGGCAACAATAATCCGTCCTTTTTCGCTGCGAAAGAGGCAAAGAGGGATCTGGGGGGTTGGGATTGAAGTCATTTGTTTCCTCTCCTTGGGTGTTGGCATTCGACCTGCGGTGAAACTTGGGATGGAAGCCAAGCGAGGTCGACGACACCTTCAAAAAGATTGTGGAAGACTGCTCCCGCATCGACAGAGAAATGAAGAACGAGATGCAAGGCCGCGGGGTTGGCCATCACTACCATCGATTCAACGTTGACACGATGGTGGGTGTGGATTGGGACGAGTTTGGAAGGATGAAGGATGTTGTGGGACAGACAAAAGCTTATTTGGGTGGAATGGGTTATGAAACGAAGGCCGTGGCAGAATCTATCATTCTTGGTGCATTTTTGCTCCAGTCAGTTCCTGGACTCACGACAAGCTGGCAGCTCATCCTCATCGAGTGGCAGTTCATGAAAAGGAGCCTCTCCCACCGCGCGGCCTTTGCTATGGAAGAACGAAGGAGATCGAGGAGGTGCAGACGGCCGTTCTGAGGGGTCGCCATGTAGCAATCTAGCCGGAAATGGGAAATCGACCATTGCGCTTTCCGTGTTACATGACATAGTTCGAGAAGGAGATTTTCTTGTCGAGCGACGCTTTTGGGTCCGTTGTGACGCCTTCCCTTCCTTCGCTGGCCTTGAGAACCATTTGTGTTGCCGGGTCTTCGCTCTATCGCGCCAGTTTGGTATCATGGATTTGATGGCTGTCGCTGAATTTTTTCAAAACAACAAATGTCTTCTCATCCTGGATAATTTTGAGACACCTGCAGGTTCAGATTCGGGACGGATGCAACATTTCTTTCAGGCTCTCGTTGGCGAACCTGGAGTTGGTTCTGTCCTCGTGCTCACCATGCGTGGATATCATGCCCCACGGATCGACGTGAACAGCGCTGCTTTCGTACATGTTGTCATTGACACACTGAAGAAGGATAAGGCGGCAGCAACGGATATCTTCTGTCACTTCTATGAAGGTGGTCGGGACCCAACAAATGCTGATGTCACATCAAAGATTTTATCGTGCTTAGATTACCATCCTCTCTGTATCCGCCTTTTTGCTCTCAGAGCCAAGCATGATCCATCTTCCAGCATGGCATATCTTCTAGATCTTTGGCACCGCCAAGCTAGTGCAGTTCTTTCAGAAAACGCAGATGGTAGAGACGGTACTCCTACACTCGATATGTCACTTGGATTTTCTCTCGCTTCTCCAGTTATCAGAGAACAGCCGGGCAGCTTCCTTGCTTTATCATTTCTGTCGTGGTTTCCAGATGGTCTCCTACGAGCCGACCTGAAGGACTTACTTGCTGGAGATTATCGTGCCATCGATGCCATTCTGAATGTTGGACTAGCAGATGACGTACCTGCGACGAAGAGAACCTCAAACCGCCTGCGTCTGCTTGCCCCAGTTCGAAGGCACATCAACGAACTTGTTTTGAAACAAGTGCCCCTTTCCCTCTGCGAGTCCCAGACTCCCTTCAACCTCTCTCTAACTGCCTACTACTCAAAGCGCAAGCAATAATCTACCAATTCGAAGTGACGAAGCAGCCGGATGCATTGCTTGAATTCAGGGAAGAATATTTGAACTTACAGCAGGTTGTTTTGACAGTTTGCTGCATGTCCAAGATATGAGTGGAAGAATTGCAGCGTTCCTTTTGACAAACTCATATACCTTGCTTTACCAAGGGTTCGACACAACACAACTGCTACAGAGAACCTTATCCAACCAGCAGTTATCTGTCCCAGAGTTAGTCCGCTTGTGGTTGTACCTAGGAAGGGGATTTGAATTTCGAGGTTATATTCAGGAAGCCTTAGAACAGCTGCATAGCTCAATGAGGGATAGCACAGACATTGAAAACAAAGCAGGTTGCCTCGAATCTATAGGGGAGATCGATTTTGAATACGGGAGGAACGAGGAAGCACTAGGGCGATTCAAGGAGGCGGAGGAACTGTACATGGTGACAGGGGGTACACTTGGGAGGGCAGACTGTGTCCAATCCGTGAGGAGAATCGATGCGCGATGTGGGAGGAACGAGGAAGCACTAGAGTGATTCAAGGAGGCGGAGCAGCTGTACATCTTGACCGGGAGTACAGTTGGGAGGGCAAACTGTGTCCAAGCCATGGGGAGGATCGATTTTATTTGCGGGAGGAACGAAGAAGCGCCGGGGCGATTCAAGGAGGCGGAAGAGCTGTACATCTTGATGGGGAGTACAGTTGGGAGGGCAAACTGCGTCCAATCTATGGGGAGGATCGATTTTCGATGCGGGAGGCGTGAGCAAGCGTTGGAGCGATTCAAGGAGGCTCAGGGGCTCTATGTCAACACAGGGGATTTAGGCAGTTGGTCTTAGGTGGTCTTACTGCCTCGACCGCATCGCGAAGATCGATGCAGAATCCGGGATGACTGGATGGTGGCGTTGGAAGTCATCGTTTAAGATGCCGTGAGTTATTCTAAGTTCCGTCCACCTCTTGCGTACTCATTGCCCTCTACAGTTTTATGGAGAAAGCCAAAGGGCTGGATGATGCGCGCTGATATCAAACGTTTCAAAGTTTATGTCTTATTGTTCATATTGTATCTGGAAGCAGAGAAAGTGGATGCCAATGAAATCAATACCTACTAAAATCCCAAAGTGCAGGGATCTAATCCATACTGAAAGCAACTGATGGGGTTAAGGTTAGGGTTAGGGATGAAGGTGGTACCAACATCAACTCTGATCTTTGTGGTTTCATCACAGTGAAGTGTTGGGTCATGGGAGAGAATGAGAACGTCCCATTGGTTCTCTCTTATGATCCCATCAGTGATGAATTCTCCACCCTCATGAATTCATATATCATCAACTCTGCAGTGCGCTTTATGGATGGACAGTTCCCCGTTCTGCTTCATCCAGGGGAGAAGAGGCAAGTTCTCTCGATTCCTGTCTCACATTAGCGTCATCTTACTCATTTTTGGATGTAGGAGGCGCTATGAGCCATATCATGTAGCCTGGTATCGGCGTCGAGGCACCAGGGGCAGTCTTAGGACCACTTATGGCGATCCCATGGTGTGGGCACGGTCTGAGAACTTTTTCTTGGCTGCTGTGGTCCCTATAGGTTCGTTCTCTATCCTATTTCTTTCCTTTCATATTTTCGCCTAATCCATGTTTAAAGAGATATACTGCCGTTTATCACCTAGACAGTTCCGAGCGATCATCAGGAGGAGGGAGAAGGAGGGATGGCAGTATGATGATTCTGCAGATCATGATCTGGAGAAGGAGGCTATTGACCGTTGTAAAAGGCACTCTGTATTGCCTCACAAGGTACCTTGGGGTCCGTTCATAGAGTTAGAGGCTATGTAATTCATTCGATTCATCTCAGATGACCAGTATTGTCATTGCACCATGAGGGGCTGAGTTCTATTGATTCCTTCGACTTTCTTTGGGGCGAGGGCCGCCTCATAACGTCTCAGAAGTGTTCTGAGGGCCGCCTTTCATGTGTACATGTCTAGTCTTGCATCAAAGTTCAAGGGATTGATTATGAGCTTGAGGTTTGCGTTGTTGTGTGTCGTATCATGTCTTCACAATTTGACCACCACAAAGGAGTCTTGATTCCACAAAGCCTTCTTTGGGGTCAGGATACTCTTTTTATACTCATCTGCTTTTTGTCATATCTTGGTTTGTCAAGACGTAACCACGCAGAGGAGATGCTGACGAGCATATGAGGGCTTTCCATCAGATTCTGCTCACAACTCGAGCGGTAGATTGACTTGCAAGGCAGAGGTTGCTACCTTTGAGCCATCAGCTTCTGTGTGATGGATTTGCCTCTGAGATCCAGCTGCACGAGGATGGCTCCCTTTCCTATCTTGGTTTGTTGGGACGTAACCGTGTAGGTGGTTGCCAGTCGCTCTACAAACTCCCATCATGAGGATCTTTGTCCTCAGTCAGGCAGATTGACTTGCAAGGCAGAGGTTGCTACCTCTGAGGGTTTAAATCGTCATGATGGGCTCTTACTACTTCTCCCCACAAGGGTGGATATGAAGCTCTTTAGGCGATGTATTGTTGTGATTTCCTCGGACTCAATCATCACCGCTCGCTCATTGTCATAAAGACCTTTTTGAGCCTGACACATGTACATATGGAGGCAGAGGCGACGAAGCCAACTTCCCTCTGAAGTTTGGGAGGGCCTGTTCACTCGGCGCTGCCTCGCCTCAGTCTCGCATCCAAGGAGGGAGATATTTTTCTTTCATCAACGACGACACATCTTTCTCCCTGATGGGTTCGATGTGAAGGCTTCTCCTGAGAGAGACCCACCTCATGGTCGCCTCTAGAAGGGTCCATTGCTAATGTCCCTACGACCTCTTATGAGATGTTGCAGCATTCGGATCACCCCGCCGATTCCTGCTGAGCATACCCGCATCGTCCGGTAGGGTTTTGCACGGCATCCCCCCGACGTGGTGACCCCAAGCTAAATAGCAAGGTTCCAGCACGATCTCTTTAGAGTGGCGAACATCTAAGTATCCCCATTATGCTCTGTAAGTCTCTCATCAACACCAGCTCGTTGGGCGACAGGTTTGGGTGTTCGTTTGTCTTTCATGTCTAGCCTTTCTGCTTTCGCTAGTAGTGTTTCGCCTTTGGTTCTTTAACGTGGTACTTTGTACCTGTAAACAGCTTTCATTCATTCAGAGTCGTTATGGAGTTTTTCATCCTCATCCCTGACCTCTTGTCTCTTCCTTTTGCCGATTGCCCTCTGGGTATCATCAAATTGCCACGCTGCGTGGGACAGGCTCTTCATCTTGAAGATCTCGTCATTTCTGATGCAGTCAATTGTGACGACCATCGCAGCATATGCGTCCACCATTGTGTTATGGTTGTGCGTGACCTCCTTGCCTGTGACATTCTTGAAGAGGGTGGCGAGCTTCTGGGGACGAGGGTACTTCTCGTATCGGGTATTTCTGAGTTTGAGGAGCTGGTAGGGGTCAAAGACCTTCCTCTTGTATGGCTCAGTATCCACCTCGGCCTCTTGGAATTCTCTCACGAGGATGGGCCAGTTGAATTCCTTTAGGGCTCAGGCGGGGCCGCACAGCAGCAGGAGAAGGGTGAGGGGTGGAGGAACCTAATACCCATCTCAATAAGCGCAAATACGAAGAGGGACAGGGGACTGGATGGTCACCTCTTCTCTCGCACATCTCTGCTTCCTTCCTCCCTTTCCATCTCTATCATGCTTCGCCTTCCACTGTGCACCATTTTGTTCGCAATACATCTTATTCCTTTCCTTCTTCTCACTGATTGTACTTGTCCACTCATCACTTGTGCACTCCTCTACCGAATCCATCACCAGTAGTCTAGGAAGGTACATCAGCAAAAGAGGAGGGTGGAGGATAGTTGGGGTGAAATTTACATTAAAAGAGTTGGTGAGCTTGCGATATCTAAAATTACCTCCGTGTTTGCACGTTCTATCCTTAAAACTCGGAGAGTGTTCTTCGCCACATTAGCCAGTTGTTGAGACCTTGCTCCATCGTGTAACATGCACCTGGTCAAAGGGTTTTCGGAACAATATTGAAACATTACATCATATTGCCATGCCCAGACAACAGCTGAAAGAGGCTCCTTGTTGCAAAGAGTACGCATACGGAATGGCACATGCCGTAAGTTACACGTCTAAGAATCTATCCATACATGGTTTTCATAAGCAGTCGAGTCGCAAGAAATGAAGCTTGGAGAACGCACCCTAAATACACAGCGAGCCTTCTAAATCTCCATGATCAAAACTATCTTCCAACCATTTCCTTTTCCCTCCCTTCATTACTAGCTGCCTTCAATCCATTGTTGGATTGCGTTGCTTCCTTTTGCCATGACCACGTCGTTCATGGGGTTCATGTCGTTGTGTTCCTATTTGTCCTCGGTCATCCAATCCATGATTTCATGAGTTATTACGTTCTCCGTTCGATTCCCCTAACACTATGCTAGCACCACATAAACACCAACATAAACACCAAGCCCTAAGGCAACTCTATCCGAACCAGCGCTGTTCCCACCCGTAGAGTATATGGGTATTGCAGTACCAATACTGGTCATACATGTTTCTTTTCAAGCGATACGGATATGGAAGTGAAATGAAGTTAATTTCCAAAAAATGTTTACTAGTACGGAAGGTACATTATACGGTGTATATGGTATACAGAACAGAAAAAAATGGAGTCACCATATCTGCGGTTTCTTGACACCCTGTATTAACCATGCCTTTGTTGTCATGGCCTCAGAAAGAGTTTCCGCTGACATTGAGTCTCGTTGGTTCGTATTGATAAACTTTGTCCATGAGAAAAGTCGCTCAACACCAGCTGTTGAAGCTGGTATTGCAAGAAGATCTCTTGTAATGAGCCATAGAATGGGATATGAATCCTCATGTCGCTAAAGAAAGCATCAATTAAGTAACTAGAATAAAGAAAATAGAAGACATCTAACCTTCCACCATTTGAGAGGGTCACAGTCCTTTTTGAGCTTGATAGCAGAGAACCGATCAATTTCATGGAGGCTATCCTCAAGGTCTTCACGCAATGGGAGATCAACGAGAACACCATACTCCTCTCCATTTTCGTCTGAACCCTTGCCCTTAAGCTCCTTCCACGCTCTCTGATCCTCTTCTTCACTCATGTCTTTCCTGCTTCCGGCAGTCTTCGCCCGACGGTTGTACTCCATCTTAACCTTCCCCTTTACCAAATCTTTGAACTCTTGACCGTAAACTTCTTCAAAGAAAGCCAGCCCTTAACGAGGATCTATAGCTATGACAAACCACATTTTAAATGCATCAGATTGCATTTGAGGCATGTGAAGAGGCCAAGTTGATCAGACGAACCTGTAGCAAGTTGGTAGCACCACTTGTCTTTCATAATGTTGTAGTATTTGTCGAGCTTCTTGATGGATGCTTCAGCTGCCGGATGCCACACTGCCATTGTTGGGTCATTTTTGAGCTTGACCTTTGTGCGCCGCAAGCGTTCGAATGTGGGGAGGACTTCGGACAGACATGCATCTTCTTTTCCAGGAGGAGAGTTGTCTCCTTGAAGGGCTGATCATAAGCATGTTGTTGATGATGAGAAAGCGCAAGTTCGGGATAAATGTAAGAAGACCCACCTTTAGGCCAGTAGCAACGACTTTTACTTCCTTCCACTCAGACTCTTTCATTGTATACCGTCCGTAGTTATCAATGAATTTACAGACAAATTTATGAAGTGCCTGTGCAGATAGGACACATTAGCAATATATAAAGGTGTCAAGCAGGAGACATACCTGTTTCAAACAAAACCCTCTGGTTAAAACATTATACTCTGAGTTCCATCGGGTAGTATTGTTACGCTTTGGCATAACACCACGGTTGGTGTGGCCGTGGTAGATCTCTTGTGAGACTTTCTTGTACTCTGAATGCCGATTCGGTGTTGAACGGATGATGCAACAGAGTTTGAAGAGCTAGAATTATAATCACAATGTTGAAACATAGAATCAGTGCTTACTCACCTTATTCCGTGTCTGCCATTTACTCTTCTTCACAAAAAGACGTTGCTTTAGGCCATTCTCCTCATCTTCTTCTTCCACACCCTCCAACACATCCTCCCAGTCTGACTCTTCAATGTCAGAGAGCTGGTCATTACCAGTGCACAACTCCACCTCTTCTTCTTCAACCATCTCCGTTTCATCTGTTCCCCGCAGACCTAGGTTTTTATCCTTTAGGTAACGATCTTCAACGTCAGGAAAGTTTCCAATCCCATGGCGGAAAGACCAGCCTGAGCGGAAAGGGCAATGGCATGAAGGGAACAGCCATTGTGTCGCTTGTTGGCTTCCCAAAGATCATCGTGATCGGAGGAGATAAGGCCCGCTTGTAGGAATGACATAGCAGTGACGATATTTGAAGCGTGATCTGATCCAATGTTTCCTAGTCATCCATATGTCACATTAAAACTTGTACCCACGGAATTTTAAAAAATAGTTATGGACACACTTAACTTATTACTTATCCTCCAATCAAAGATGGTTAGCTTCAGCCTTCTTGCGAGATTGAGAGACGTGTCCGATTCCTCTAAGACAGAGCAATGCAGCACTCGTTTAATATGCCGCCAGTCTTCATCGATCCAGTATCCAATCATGGCGCTGACCGCATGCATCGACCCAAAGCTCGTTCAGCAGTCTGTATTAATGTGGATTTCGCCGTTATGTGCCTTTGACCGTTGAGTTAAGAAACTTCTTTAACCACAAGCAAGGACTTACATCTATCTCTTGTTGCACCTGCACCTTCAACGCAGAGTGAAGGCCGGAGGCCCAAGTTCGAGCGGTTGTTGTGCTGTAAACCTTAACGGTCTCATCAAGAAATCCTATAAGTTCCTTGAACCCATCCTCTTCAACCATTGTCCAGGGCTTGTCAGTCCGAAGAATCCACTCGACAATCTTGTGAAAGAGTTGGTCACATTCTTCTTGTGTCCGTTTCTTCAGAGTAGAGAAGCTGTTGAAAGCATTGGGATCTCCATCTGGGTTGCGCATTCGAGGAGGCTGCTCAGGGAGCTTGATACCGAGTTCTTCAGCTTTTCCGTGCTTCTTGCAGGTATGAGTATGCTTGTTGAGGTTTGAATACTCACAGCCAAAGAAGGAGTAGACAGTGCTATGGGGAATTGCCAAAATTAGTGCAACTTCATGTCCACAGAGCGAGACCCATACCCGTAACCAAGTTTACACTGATATTTTGAGCAGTTGTTCCGTATCCCATTAGGATATGCTGGTGTGGTTGGGTCATGCTATTAAAGTAAAACATGTCAAAAACACGGACAGTCCAACATTCCCATATCGGGTTTGCCTTTGGTTTTCTCCTCATCATCTTCTCATCTCCATCGACATCACTGGCGTCCAGAGGAGGACCGCTCACATCCATTTCGGCACACATTTGGGGGACACTCTTCTTCCCACTTCTTGGCTGGTGTTTGTGAGCTGCACATGCTTTTCGGTCCATCTGGGCTACTCTGATCTATGCTTGAAATAAGAAGTGGAGTTTGAGAAGCAGTAAAACAGAATGTCATCTTCTTTGCCACCGGAGGTGAGGCACTTCAAGCTTGCATCTTCTTTGCCTTGCTCTTCCTAACCTAGCTTCATCCAGGACACAACTCAGCGATTGAATTAGAAAACAGGAACAAGGCAGCTCACCCTTGTAATTTCCACGTCCGAATCAAGCCTCTCTCCATCCTCAGTCTCCATCTCCTCACTACCTTCATCTTCATTCCGTTCATCCTTCTCTCCGTCCGTGTCAAGATAACTGGACCTCTTCCTCTTTGCAGGGCGGCTCTTCTTACAGTTCTTGTCACTGTACTCGGACCCTTCATTTGACTGCTCCGCTGAAGAAGAAAGTTGAATCAGTTGCAGATCAGGCTGCTGATGTGGAGGAATAAGTTGTTGTGAACTAGTTGGCCCGGGAGTTGCACGGAAAAGAGGGGTCGGGGAAGTTGGTCGTTCAATCGAATGAAGAATATTGGTACCAGATTCAATGACATAGTCATTCAGTGTAGCTGGTCTGCAGCCTTTCGTTGTGTATGGTGATGCATGTTGGGTAGCTGGCTCAGGCATTGTGGATGAGTGACTGGATATGAAAGGAGAAAGTGGGAGAAAGGGACGTACTTTTACAGCTTCGTTCGAATGGTCACAAACGTTGGGGAATTCGGAAAGAAGCCATGAGAAGGAAAAAAATTGGGCATCCCCAAGATTATTGATGCAAGTGGCAGTGGTTTCTGGGTTCTGTGTTTCACTGTCTGATCTGGACGTCTCATGTCTGGGCTGCGTCAGCTGCAGTTGGCATAGCCGTATCACAGTATATGGACATATTAAGCTTACGTTAGCAATCTATATACGGATACTTTCAGGGTCAATACTGACAGTGTATTTGATAAGGAAAGGCTGTATGGGTATGGGTTTTCGCCGTACGGTACGGCAGTACACCGTACGTGTATGCATATGGGTGGGAGTGCTGATCCGAACACCACGATCACCAGTGAAACACTATCCCGTAACCATTTCTTTTTCCAAGCGGTCAAGTCTAAAACAAATATCACAGCTGGTGGGATCTGTGTAAACTCTCCTGGATCTTTTTTATTCAGATCGTTCTGCGCCAGCCAATGCTGCCACAAAATACGATAAGTGGAATGTTAACAAACGAATCAAGTGCAGCGTAAAAAAGCATGAATTCATCTGTATCTCATTTGTGTCGCTTGCGTCGCTCTTGAGCCAAGCTTCTTTGACCAGCAGCGGGACCATAGTTCTCCACAATTCCACGTCACCATCACAGGTCCGCAAAAGGAATGATGGGAGAAAAAGGAGGGAAGTCCAGAGACTATCCAACAATTCCCGCGCCTGGCCTGCTAATCGAGGCAGACGAAGTGCCACCCGAGGCAAGATCCCTCGATTGGGACAGCCCTCCGAGGCCAAAACCATCCACACCCAATCCTCCAATAGCTACGACAAGTAAGATAGAGTCAGTTTCTGGTGTAAGTCCATTGATTTTTGCACCTGACTTTTCAGCTCATCAGTGGAATCACAGAAAACAATGGTCATTCCTTTTGGCGTACTGTCTGCCCAACTCCATGAAACCTTTGACAATTCTGCACTTGCAAATGTCGTTTTTGAGGTAGGCGGAAGCAAAATCGATGCAATCAAGAGCATCCTCTCCTCACGCTCACCGTACTTCGCAACAAGTGCGTTGTTCATTGAATCAATTTGGTATTTCTGTTCTAGAAGCAAGGATGGTAGTGTTTGAAACGGAAACCTTTAGCGAAGGAAGCGCAGGACCATTGGTTCGCCTACAGTAGTTGAAATCGGTGGCAGTCGTTATTGAACATTCTATTGCTTCCTCTTCTTTCTATATACCCGGTGCATTGACAGCACTTCTATCACTAAACACCTAAATCGATTGATTTAGGCACATAAATTCGCAAAACCTTTTGCATTCAATCAAGGATACAAAGGTTATGAACGCAAACTCTCGGAACAAGATACCACCGGTATAATGAGTGAAAGCTTACTTCCTAAAGCAAAGAACGCAGATCCGCTTGAATGTTATGCTTTGGCACACAGTAGATGTTTCAGCATTTCTTCCTTTTCATATGCTGATGTGATGGAAGGATACTCTTGCAAGAGTTGAAAGATAAAGCCTTGACTGAGTTACCAGCACTTCTTGATGGAAACATGTTCGATCTTGTCTTTACTCCTTATGCCATCACCTTTGAGCCCATTAGGTTGTGTCTTCTGAGGCATCTTCAGGAGAACAGCATAAGTAGCATGCATCTCAATGAAAATACCGTTGATTTTTTGCAGAACCAACTATGCAAAACACATCCTTTCAGTAACTCCTCGCGCTAGATGTTGAAGTGCCAGCTTTCGATCTTGGTTTACCGTATGATGAAGCAGGCAAAGAAGAAATAGCGAGAACATTTGGAAGGAGTCGGTGAAATATCTTCGTTGCTACTGAGCTGCTTACTTTGAGGAAGTCGAGAAGCAATATGTTGAAATACAAGACGAAATGTGTAACCAATTCAGCTTTTATGAAGAGTGGCAATATTGTCGTTTAAGCAGAAATCCAAGCAAGTTTTCATGCTTAACAAGTTTGAACCAAGTCTCACAATCCCTTCACTGGTATAGCCCTTAAATTTAACTTGGCGTCTTACAATCTAGACGGTAGAACTAAGCGGGAGAGGAACGAGGATACATGCATTCCATAAGGAAATGTGTGACCCTTATATATTGTCATCATCAAATATCAAACCTGAATGTATTGCTAATGCAATATATACAGTTCGAAACAGAATGAGGAAATAAGAAGAAAGAGCAAAACTTACCTTCTGTTAAAACACAAGAGAACAAGTCTGTCGAAACAGCGGGAGAGGCAGAAACAGGCCCCGTCCGACATTGAGACAGCGTGGTCTGACGAGAACATCATTCAGCTTCGATGTTTCTTGCTCCAAAGATGTTGAGCACAATAAAGCACCGGGCCAACACAGGCTTTTAGACAAGATGCAACCGTATGAAAGTAATGGCGAATGTATCCCCCGAGTTGCCGCTACGAAGCCAGAAATGAGAAACATTGAAGGTGAGCACCGTGGAGATGGATAGAACTAATAGCGGTATGGACGTAGCGACGCGCAGGAGACACCTTGGCAACTTCATGAGACAACCTGGGAAGGGCATAGGAGAGATGCGGAGTCGCAACACGCGGAGCAGACGAACTTCGCTTGAGCATGGTCCAACTGGCAACAATACTGCCCACTTTCTTCACTGACCTTGCTTATCGTTTAGTTCTCCGCAAAATGGTGGTCGGTCCATTTCTCATTTTTGATGAAGTCTCGGAATTGAGAGTGGAAGGACTGGTGAATTGTTACCCTGTCGAAGCTAGCACAACCCACAGTTCCCCGCTAATTTCAAGTTCAACGGCACCATTCCCGTACCCTCTTGTCTCCTCTAAAGAGGTTCTTTGTTTTGCCAATCCTTCTGCTTAACAGGATCATATACTCTCGAATCAGCAGCCAAGTGAATTGTGCCTGCTTCCAAAAGCACATCCAATCATATATCAACCCCGTTGAACGAAAGTATGAGCGTACCCCAAAGTGCATTTGAGTTGATAGGGGAACAGAATACCTAAATGAAAAAGTCAAAGACTGGCTAGAAAGAGAGAAAGAAATAAAGCTAGAACTCACCGCACCACACTCGCATCAACAACTCGGAGTGGCAGAACGCATGAACCGCACTCTAATTGAACTCGCACAGGCAATGCTAATTGCGAAAAATCACAGTCCTAAACTGTGGGCTAAAGCAGTGAGACATGCTGCTTACCTTTAGAAATCGCTCCATCACATGAGCCCTAAAGGACGAAACCCCACACCAAGCATGGACCACCCAGAGACCAACAGTCGAGCATCTCTAAGAGTTTGGCACAGACATGTAGGTCTTTGAGGAAAGAAATGAACTGGTCCAAACTAGGCCCAAAGTCAGTTAAAGTGATCTTCATAGGATATGAAGATGGGCAAAAGGCAATATGATACTTCAATCCAAAAAGTAGAAAGGTGCTTGTGTTGTGAAACTACATCTTCACCAAAGAAGAACCAAAAGAAGTTGAAATCAACATGGACCCCACTCCCTCAAATGTAGAAAGCAAGGACAAGGACACACCAACAGAGGAAACCCCTGCAAAAACAATACCACTCCAAACTTCCAAACCAGAGACTCAAACCAAAAAACCAAGACCAGGAACGAGACCTATGAATCAGGATTAGGAAAACAAGCAAGGCCTGAAGTAGACAACTATACCTTACACTACGTCAAAGCACGACCCAAACCTCGAACAAAAGAAACTACTTTGTCATTGACTGTACCAGAACCAACAAACTTACCCCCAGCAGGTGCGGCTGCCAACTTCGCATTTGCTTTCGCAACGTCGATCACCTCAAACGACGACCCCACTAGTTATGAGGAAGAAATACAATCCAACGAATCTGAGAGTTGGGAAGAAGCCATGGACAAGGAAATTAAGCTGTTAGAGAAGTATCCAACCTGGGAAAGAACTTTGGTGAAGTTACCAAAGGATCATAAAGCGATTGGATCTAAGTGGGTTTTTTGACGAAAGAGGGATGAGGAAGGAAGAGTAAAGCGTTGCAAAGCAAGATTAGTAGCACAGGGATTCAGTCAGATCCCTGGGCAAGACTTTAAACATTTGCCCCAGTCACTCGAATGGAGTCTTTGCGAGCAATCATCATCATGCTTGCGGCAGCCAATGGCTGGAAGATACATCTTATGGATGTAGTAGGAGCTTACCTGAATGGAGATTTAGAGGAGGAGCTTAACCTCTATATGAAGCCACCTCTTGGTTTTGATGATGGCTCAGGAAAAGTCTTCAAGCTCGTCAAAGGTCTTTATGGACTGAAACAGTCAGGGCCAATCTGAAATGTTCGCCTTAATAAAGCTCTAATGGAGCTCGGATTCAAGAGATGAATTGTGGACAACTGTTTTAGACAATAATACGAATTTCAGTATTCGCGGGTATCCTGCCTGCGATCGAAACTCGAAATCAACACCTCAATGATTTTACGGCCAGGACTTCGACAACTTTCATCCTCGTGTGACGCATCCAGATATCCTAGCTCGACTCTCTTCTCCCTTTGGTGCAGTGTTTGGAAGATGTTGGTAAGCTTATTCTCTCGTATAAAAGTGTTATCACCCATCAGAATGCAACATGCATATAGGCAACACTCTTCATTTCATTCACCATGTCAAGCACAACCGGGTCAACTCCGTCGTCTCCATCTCCTCCATGGTCTAGCTCCGCTGCCGTCGTTTCCAGAAACAAGGCTTTGAAGGCACAGGACTCGAGACCAGCATCTGCCGCTGCTGCTGAATCAGATTCTGGGAGTGAGGAACGGGGTGCAAAGAAGAAGCGCCTTCAAAAGAGAAAGAAGAAGAGGAAGGAAGCTCAGGACCCTGAGCTCGAAACGGATCCTGAGCTTTCAGAAGATGAAAATTTATTCTGTAAGTGTTTGCCCATTGGACATAATTCATTGATCTAACATTAGGATACAGGGCGCAAGAAATGGAGCTGGGTGTCAGCAAAGACAAAGGAGCTGTACGCGCATTTTCGTGTAGAAATTGCGACTGATAAGAGAGGAAAGAAGATGGGGAACCGTGAGGGGGAGTTGTATCTGCATTACTATTGCATGATGTACGTGTGCACCCCTCACTTATTTTATTCTCATTTGACCTTTGCCTGTTCTAGTAATCCTGAAAATGACCCGCTTATCCATGCGATCAACGACGCCACTACAACAAATCTGCGCAAACATCTTCGCGCCTGTAAGATTGAAACGACGCCGAACATTCAAACAGCAATGGCTTGCACCTACTCACGCGCGGCGTTTCGCATCCTCTCGACCGAATGGATCGTCGAAAGCAGAAGGCCGTTCGCTATTCTTCAAGATCGCAAGTTGCAGAAGGTATTTCGGATGCTTTACAGCGGAGTGGAGATTCAAAGCGCGCCTACAGTATCGACAGATATTAAGAAGTATTTCGATTTTTCAAAAGACAAGGTCTCGAAGCATCTTCAGGTACATGTTCTGTTACTTCGTAATATCTGCTGATATTTTGTATCCGTTAGACACATCGAGGGTCCCTTCATTCAACAACCAACATTTGGACCGCATCTAACCACACGAATCTCCTCACGGTCACTGTCCATTATTTCGTGGACGGTGCACTCCGTCAAGTCCTCCTCGACTTAATTCTGTAAGTTCCCTGCTCCTAGTAGCTCTCGGTTGTTTATACTCGTATGTAGATTGTATGGTCGACACACAGGTGATCTTATTGCTGCGACGATTGCTCAGATGTGGGACAACTTCAGCATCGCCAACAAGGTAGGCTCCAACTCCTTTGTTTTACTCATTCCAAGTCCGAAGATAACTAAACACACTCTAGGTTATCTCTTTCGGCGGCGACAGCGCCTCTAATAACCTCGCTGCTGCTGAAAAGCTCGCCAACAAGGTACTTCGTATCACCTCGAAGGACACATTTCTTGGAAAGAATGCTTATGTTCGATGCCTTGCTCACGCTCTCAATAGAGTGATGCTGGTTAGTCATTTCGTTTATTTCTTGGATTATCTGACATGATACACTGGATTAGACTCTCTGCCATCTGTTCTTGTATGCCAGAAAGAAGGGCGCAGATGGTATGGATGAGGAAGAAGAGATTTTTGGTGCCGTCCCTAAAAACAAAGATGAGGACGATCCTGAGGTGGAAGCGTTGATCCACGAGATGGGGAACTTGCTGACAAGAGATGGATGAAGATGAGCTATTGTGAGAACAATATGCGGAGTTGGATTTGGAGGAGCTGACGGAAGAGGAGAGGAAGGCGGCGAAATATCTTGTTACCAAGGTCAGTCAAAGTCTCTGCAACCTATCGACCTGATGCTTACCGGTTGCTTTGTGCAGGTGGTACGGTTAGCCAAAGTGATACATTTCTCTACACCCAAGGCAGAGCTCCTCAAGAAACTTGCGAAAGCCAATAAGGTAGAGTATCGGGAGCTGTACGGTTCGTCTTCCTCAATCTACCTCCACTTTGTTATTAACAATGAGATAGGCACCGTTGGAATGCCTACCATTTGTGTATCGCCAGTGTTCTCTGCCTCCGCGAGCTCATCAACGACATTACTGCGCAAAAGTACAACAAGGAGTACGGTCTAGCGAAATGGGAAATTTCGGAGGAGGAGTGGGTTGTTTTAAAAGACTTATGGGAGCTGGGGAAGGCATGCTTTCTTGCTAACTCATTTTCTTCATATTCTTACGTTGTTATCCAGCCGTTTTACAACGCTACGCTCCTTATCTCCCAAAAGGGAATCCCCCTTGCTAACAAAGTGATCCCCATTATCGACAAGCTTCAAGAGCATCTCGACGAAGTGCGAACAAATGCAACGGTGTCAAAGGTTGTCCGTCACGTGCAATGGCTGCTTCGAAGGTTCTTAACAAATATTACTCCCTTACGGATGACTCTCCATTTTATCGAATGGCCATGTGTGAGCAACTTTCTTTCATATTCCTCAGCGGCTCTGTGATTAACTAATTTGTACCTGTTCAGATACGGCTCCAAATTACAAGCTTCAGTACTTCAAGAATCATGAATGGCCAGCAGATTGGATTGTTGAGGTCAAACACCTCATCACTGAGCATCTTCACAAGTACTATCCCGAAGCTTTGAGGTCCCGCTCAAAAAGAAGGGATCAGAGGTAAGGTTTCTCCTCTTTGATTGGTGCTGTCTTGTATATGTATAACTAACCATGTTATTGCCTTTAGCCATCCGCCAGCCCCACTTCCTCAGATATCTTCGACGACCTCCTCGACGACACATCCACAACGGTGAATCCGACGCTGAGCCTGTGGGACCAATACCAAGCTGAGCCGGTCATCGAGAACCTTGCGAATCCATTGCTGTATTGGGAAAATCGCTTGAGGACAGCAGTAAAGAAGGGGAAAATTGACTATCTCACGCAGTGGGGCATTGATACACTGTCTATGCCCAGTAAGTTTCTCCTTTCAAATTTCTAAATAGTAAACTGATATCTATCCTGCTAGTTACATCTGTTGATGTCGAACGTGTCTTCTCCATTGCCGGTAATACAATAACTCCTCATCGAAACCGACTATCTCCTGAAAGTTCTCATGCTGCTGTTGTCCTCAGAGCATGGAGTCGGTTCGAAGATGGAGAGTTTCTCGCTAAGAAGAGTCTGAAGCATTCTTGAAGGAGGGGTGGGAGAGGGTTGGTAAAGCTGGACGGAAGAGGACTTGTCGGGTGGAAGCAGATGAGGATGTGGAGGGTGATAGGCCTTTGAAGGTGTTTGTAATTGATGATGATGAGTAGGAGGAGTAGGCAAGTCTTTACAAAGGCAATAACATTACTGCTCTAAAGAATGTAATCAAGATATTCTAAGGGCTTCTAGTCACAGGAGCAACTGATGGCTGGTGCGCTACAGGCACATCAGTCAGGTCCCGTTGACGTTAATGCTAACTTCGAGACTTACCAACACTCCAATATTCCATATTATATCCCAGTCAGAGAGCGAAATTTCGAAATGGGACAGTGGTGGATTGAGAACATGGGCATGTCCGGCCACTTGACCTCGGAACCTTCGAGATGAGTAGGACAAAATATTTTTTTCACTGCTTCTATGTCGACACTTCCTCCGACTCACTCTCATCGGACAGCACAGCAGGAGGAACAGGAGCATCAGCAGTGAGGTTGATACCCACACAGTCAGTGTTGATTTTAGGACTGAATGGGTGTTCTTCCACATCCACATCTGTTCCCCCGTTAGCTTAGCCAGTTGGAAGAGAGCCAGAAGAAAATACAGACCATTATCAATGTGGCCAGGTGCAAGCTGATCAGACACATTTGCTGTTCTCACTAATGATACTAGGAGATAGAAAAGGTGCATACCAACAAATTCATTCTTCATGTGCTCTGAATCTTGCTCTCACTCTTCATTGCCGGACAAAACCTCCTCCACTGGAACCTCAACAAAGCTTGGTATTTCAGCAACAAGCTCATTCACCCTGCCTCCCTCTTCCTCCACAATCATGGCTCGAGGATCCTTCTGCTGAAGGCTGGCGATGTCAATTGGGGTGGCAGAGTTGCCCTTCGAAGGTATGATGATGTTGTGGCATTGTCCCTTCAGCTCGCACATGTGCCACCAGTATGGGAACTTCTTCAGTGTCTTATGTAGACCAACATAAATAGAAACACTCTGAGATAGTTGGAAACCATAAACCAAGCTTGTTCCATGCTTCCAGATCCTCTTGTGCCCCCTCCTCCGTTAGACCCATTCTAGTGCTGGACATGTTACTCTTGAGCTGCTCATATCGCTTATCCAAGCTGTCCCCATACCAATGTATCAGTCAAGCAGTACAGACAAGAAGAAGCCTGTGAGACAGAGCGGAATGTAGCACACATGCATGCAAACAGACATTGAGGCCCGAGACACGATGCTGGTAGAAGAGCACTCCAATGACTTAGAGTCATATAAGCCCAGTGCCAACCAAAATGTTGGAAATCAATGGGCTGAGGAGCGGAGCTAAGTACGACTTGGTTACGTTTGGCTGAGCTCTTGCAAACACATGAGCACCAGGAAATGGAATTCTATGTGTTTATATAGCAGAAAGTAGTAGAACATTCCAGAAACTAAAGAACTTTGCTACTGAGTGGCACAAAACTAGACTGTAAAATCCAACACAAAGATAGAAATGAGAATACATACTACTCCAGTTTGCTCTTAATCAAAGCTCTGTAGTAAATACGAGCTTGTTCTGCTATATTCTCATCTGGGTAAGAAAGCCATTGGCTGTCGGTCGGAAATCGCTCAAAGACTTTCTGTGCAACATTTTGGTAACAAGCTGAGCGGCCCCCTCATCCCTCGGGGAGAAGTCACCTGACTCAGTCATGAAAACAATTTGTTTTCGTGTCTCAAAATGGTCTTTGCTGTATACGCTTCGAAAGGCGCTGACACGCGTATTCTGGTGGTATACTCAGAATTCTGAAAGGGTTGTTGTGGGCGGTGATATAAGCGCTCAAAAGTACATACGTGAGTCATGGTCAAACCTGTCGTGCTATCCTATCCTATCCTATACTCTAAGATTCATCAGTTCTTGGCATGAGTCATAAGACGCACTTTTGAGCCCTTACACCTCCCTCACCATACAGAATAGAATGAAATGTATTATACCATCATATCCCATATGTTTGCCCCTTTCTGAACCTACAAGGAAATTTTATTCTGAAAGGGTTGAAAAAATGCGTTTTGTACCGGACTTGAACCCTTGAAAGCAAGAAAATAGCCAACTCTGTCCCTGCAATTCCGCCGCAGCAGGCCCGCAATGAACCAAATTCCGCCGCAGCAGGCTTACACAGAGTTGCCCTGCATTTGCAGCCTTGCCCAGAATTGCCCTGCGTACATGTGATTTGTTTATATAGTGTGGTTTGATCATTTCTCAGTTGTGTGCCAAAAGTTGGCTTTTGCCATTCATAAGGGAAGGAAAGGACTAACATGTAAGTGAAATATAGCCTCTTATATGCTTCTGATGGCCAAGTAGACTCATTATGCCCCGTCCCAAGCAAAAAAAAGGTGCTGAGACACGAATTCGGGCCCAACAGCAGAGGCAAGAAGATAGCCCTGTTGATCTCCCCCGCCGTTCAGAGAGACATACTGCAGGACTGCCTCAGCGCTTTTAGCTTACACAACCCACACCTCCTCAACATTTGACCCGTCAAATTCATATGCAGCAGCAGCAGTGTGAACCTCCTAGAGGATGCCGACGCCGACATCAGCCAGACCCTCCACCTTTACGTGAAGAAATCGATGACAGTCTCTCAGATGGACAGCTGGAGAGTGGATTTGAGATTCCCAATCTTCCTAACCAAACGGTGATAGCTTCTCGGGATGCAAGACAAGATCAGCATCCTTTTTCCTCATTCAACTACTTACCACACACAGTGGAGGCCATCCGACTTTCGGGATGGAATGAAGCCTTTTGCTCAGAATGTGGTGCTTACATTGGCTCGAGGAACGGATAGCAAGGAGCTCTAAGCGGAATCCAATGTTTTACAACTGTTGTTCTCTGGGAAAGATTATTCTTCCTGCTTATGAAGAACCACCAGCAGAATTACATCAGCTATTAATCAACCCAGATACCCAAGAATCAAAGCAGTTTCGAGAAAATATCCGCTCCTACAATAACGCTCTTTCCTTTACTTCTCTTGGAGTCAAGTGGCCACCTATTCCTGGGCAAGGAGTCTACTCTTTCCGGATTCAAGGGGAGGAGGGAAGCGGACCATTCTACCATCATCACACACAGGAAGTCCCCGCCAGATGAACCAGCAATTCCAAGATGCTATGGCGATTGTCGGGAACCGAGGTTCACCTGCTATCTTCACAACTTTCACTTGCGATCCAAGGTGGCCAGAAATCATAGAAGCTCTACTTCCAGGGCAAACAGCTGCCGATCGACCAGAGAGTTTTCAACGCAAAGGTGAAGGCTTATATGCACGACATCAAGGATAACTCAATCTTCGGACAGTTAGTCGACTTCGTCTGGGCCATTGAATTTCAGAAACATGGTCTTCCTCATGCTCACATCCTTATCATCCTCAATCCTGAAGATACCATCAGGGATGTTGAGGCAATCGACCGCATAGTGTCTGCCGAATTGCCTGACAAGGATACCGACCCTGTATTGTTTGAGATTGTCTGCAATCATATGCTTCATGGACCATGTGGAGATATTAACCCAGATGCTCCATGCATGATAGATGATCCTAAAAATCCTGGAAGAAAGATCTGTGGCAAAGGGTTTCCGAACTGGAAGAGACAGGCATTAACGAGGATGGCTATCCCACCTACCGTCGCTGTAACAATGGACGTACCTTTCAGAAATCACGGAATGGATTTATTTACGACAATCGTTATGTCCTTCGGCGCTTTATAGCTCATATCAATGTGGAACTTTGCATCTCCATCATATCAATCAAGTACCTCTTCAAATACATCTACAAAGGAAATGATCGGGCACAAGCTGTCCTTCATAACGCCCGAGGTGATGTTAGGGTAGTGGATGAGATTCAAGAGTACTTGGATGCTAGATTCATCGGATCTTCTGAAGGTAAGTGTTAATAACTACTCCTGAGATGATGTTAGGGCTTATTTGATACAATTTACAGCCTGTTATAGGATTTTCCATTTTACTTTACACCAGCATTTTCCTGTGGTTATTCGATTGGCAGTACAGCTCCCTGATTAGCATTCTGTGACCTTTAATCCTCAGGATGAGTCCCTGGGTGACATTCTTGGCCGGAACAACATTGCTAAAACAATGTTGACAGAGTTCTTCACTTACTGTCGGGAAAACCCCAACATTACTGAAGACCTTACCTATCCTAAGGCTCCTCAATTCCTTACCTGGAAGTCAGGCTCACGCTCTTGGAAAATCCGGAAGAGACAAGAAGCCATTGGCCGTATCTACTATGTTGCGCCATCGCAAGGGGAGTTATTCTATCTCCGAATGCTTCTGCATCAGGTCACCAGCCCAAAATCTTTTGAGGATATCCAAACAGTCGAGGGAACTGTCCATGAGACTTTCAAGGCTACATGTGTGGCTCTTGGGCTCTTAGAAAGTAACGAAGAATGGGATTATTGTCTCAATGAAGCCAGCACAGTCAAGAATGGCTTTGCGATGCGATCTCTGTTTGTCTACATCCTGCTATTTGGAGTCGCCAGCGAACCCAGAAGATTATGGGACAGCCATCATGAGCAACTCAGTGACGATTGTAGACACCTTCTACGGACAAAATATGGTGTAGACAATCCAACGAATGAGCAAATTATCAGCCGCTGTCTCCTCGAAATTGAAGATCTCCTCCAAGCTCATGGTAAATCCCTAAGTAACTTTGGACTACCACAACCCGCAGAGCGACTAGAAAGATGGGGAGGGGAGACAAGGATTATTGGAGAACAACTTGCATATGATCAACCACTACTTCACACACGTATTTAGACAGAGTTACCGTCATTAAATCTGGACCAATGTCATGCTTATGACACGGTTGTAGAAGCATGGCAAAATGGAAATGGTGTATTGATGGGCCAGGAGGGACTGGAAAGACGTTTGTTGAAAACCTATTACTTGCCAGGGTGCGTTCAGCGGGGAAAATTGCGCTGGCAGTGGCCTCTTCGGGTATTGCTGCTATTCTGCTGGAAGGTGGACGAACAGCCCATACTCGCTTCCGGATCCCATTAGACATTGAAGCTGATTCCGTCTGCAGTGTTATGGCTCAAAGTGATCACGGTCGACTTTGCCGAGAGGCAGAATTGATAATTTGGGACAAAGTGGGAATGAGTCATCAATGGTGCTTTGAAGCAGTTGACCGGATGCTGAGAGATATACGTAAGGTGGATGTGCCTTTTGATGGAGTTATTTTAGTTCTTAGTGGTAAGTGCATCAAGTTAAAGAGTTCATGTCTGATAAATAATTAGGCGACATGCGACAATGCCTCTCAGTTATCCCCAAAGCTTCACGTGCACAGATCGTTGATGCGTGTGTCATCAACAGTCCCTTTTGGCCAGCAGTTCAAGTCCTCCCTCTCACAGTAAATATGCACCTGCTCCGTTGCCGGGCCGAAATGAGTAGCCGAGACTTTGCTATTGCCTCTGGCTTTGCTGAATGGTTGTTGTCAGTTGGTAATGGCGCAACAGATAACCCAGATGACTGTGGCTGTGGTCCATTGACTATGAAGGACCAAACAATAGTCCGGCGACCCCGTGGTCTGGACGGTCTCCTGACTGACATATACCCTGGACTGAGCACCATAACACAAGATGTCAACCCAGTCGAGTTGAGGCAATACTTTCAAGAGCGCATGGTTCTTACTGCCGGGAATGTTGATGTTGACATGATAAATGATCAGCTTATTCAACAATTTGTCTCCCGACAGGAACGTATCTACCTTAGTGCTGACCGATTGATGGACGACAGTGAGAACATTCAACAAGGCTTCACAGTTGAATACCTCAATACTCTCAATATGATGGGTCTCCCTCTTCATCGTCTTCATCTCAAAGTTGGAGCCCCTATCATTCTAATACGAAACCTCAGTCCTTCAGCTGGGCTCTGTAACGGTACACGGTTGATCATCACCCAGCTGCTCTCCCGTATCATTGAGGCTACCATCATTACAGGCGGATTCACAGGCACCTCAGTCCTCATCCCACGCATTGCATTGGATAGCAAGGTCTCCAATTCATTCCCGTTTACCTTACGGCGGTTTCAATTCCCTGTCAAATTGGCTTTCTGTCTCACCATCAACAAGTCACAAGGCCAGTCGGTGGAGACTGTTGGATTGTATTTGGACACACCAGTTTTTGCGCATGGACAACTTTACGTAGGACTTTCTAGAGTTTCGAACGCTAAGAATCTTCGAGTTTATTTACACCAAGTGCAAGGGATAGAGAATAAGAGGACGGAAAATATAGTGTATAGAGAAGTTTTGAATTTTCACAATCGGATGCATGTAGACCTATAATGAAATCATATAGATTCATACCAAAACCCATGTCCATATGTGCTCGCCGAAGGCGAGGCCCCACGCAGTGGCCGCCGGAGGCTGGGGTCCAAGGGGCAAAGCCCCTGGCAGGGGGGGATGCCCGAGGGACGAGGGCACTGACACACTTGTTTATATAAGGATGCTCCACCCTCTTGATGTATGTGGAACGGGCACCATTTTCGGGGTAGAGACCTTGACGAGTATAATCATCGTCTTTCGCAAAGTCGAGCATCGTCGTGATGAGGCCGTGAGTCCACCTACAAAACCACCAAACCACTTCCTAAGTACCAAGAGAGCAACGGAGGAAAGAACTTACTCCATCGGCATGAACTCAACAGCCTGTACTGTATTGACAGCTGGAGAAGATGGGAGTGCTCTCCTTTTGGCTGGTCGACTACACTTTCCGGCTGCTGCTTTGGTGACATGTTGATGCTAATAGAGCTGGAAGAGCTGGGAGAAAAGGGGAGCGCTGACCATTCTTCTTGCGACTAACTTGGTGAGCGAAGATACCGTTCATCCTCCTGCAAGGAGCTGCAGTTGGCTGCAGCTTTCCTGGATATCCAGTGATCTGCACCGTTCGTGACCGCACCGGGACATTTTTGCTTATAGACGCCTTTCGCGTGTGTTACGCGGCTCCCTGAGTCGTGTGGCTTCTGAGTCGCATATGGCTTGCGTGGGCACTTAAGTTTATCATCATCAACCTCAATTAAGCGAATGCATGCCGCTTGACAAGTGGGATTTATGACAACTTTGACACCCCCTAATCTTGAATAAAAACTAAACAGCTTGCTGAGCTTTGAAAACCCGGTCAAAACCCTGGTTTTCAAGCTGCTTTATTGTCAGCGCACAAGCAGATCAGAGGCAGGCTTGGCTCACAGCAGTGGGCTCCGGCCAACTGTTCAGTGCATCATCTCCAACTCAGGTGATTGGATTTAGACCCTGTTACCGAAGATCTCAATATCCTCAACCTCACAGGCACCTGAGGTGCCAAAAATGTGTTTACCATGAAATGGCGTTTTTATGTCACCAAGCATTTGGCTCTTACTATATATTGAGAAGCCAGAAAAGTTTTACAAAGTTGTTCGCATTGATCCGATCACCTTCCAAAAGCTTCAGAAGGCGATCCGATCACCTTCCAAAAGCTTCAGAAGGGTGAGCAAAGGAGGAGCTGGCTATGGCATTCCCGGATGGTCCCCCCACTAGCCGTAGCGAGGGCTTTGACGGACATCGGACGCCATGGCACACCTTTGTCGCTTACAAGCAGGCTTATAAGCTTTTCACGAGTGTGTTATGCAGCTCCCTGATCTGCTTGTCTTTTGGGCCGCATATAAGCCTGCGTGGACGTTTAAGTTTGTCATCATCAACTCCATTAAGCGAAGTTACGCCGTTTCACAAGATGGAATTTTGGCAACTTTGACTTCCCTATTGATTCGAAATCAGCATAACCATGATTTGGGTGATTATGCTGATTATGGTATCCAAACGCGCTCTTAATGCCAAAAAGTGTTGTTTTTGCTAGTTAATGCTAATGCCATTATTTACAAAAAGCTGCTGTTGCCCAACAATGGAAATGACATTGCTGACAATATAATGCATTATATGAACAAGAGTCGAAGTTACAGTCAGTTTAAAGATCTATAAAGATAGCCGGAGACTTTGAACACTATTTAATCCTTGTTGCTACTCCGAAGACAAGAGAGACTGTGCAGACGCGCTTTCCAGCGTTTGAGATTAACGTCATCCTGAAAATCCCTGTCGATCTTCTCGAGCGAAACGCCGCGACTTTCGGGCATCTAAAGCAGGCAGACAACGACGACCAGTATCGTCGTACCTACCGGCACGGCATCAGCTCTCCCAGTCTGTGAGTAGAGGGGGCTGTGAACTTACTGCCGAAAAGGAGGTATGGACCAGAGGAGGAAGCCGCAAGGAAGAGCGGAGTCGTCAAAGCAATCAAGAAGTTGACTCCTTGATTGGTCGCCTGCATTCCTTCCATCAGTTGAGGAGGTATGAATGGAGACGAAAAGGAGGAACTGAACGTGGCTAAACTTGTGGCCGCTGCCCGCGTCCTCCCACTCTGAATCTCAGAGATATGCATCCTCAGACACACACCCATGACGAGGAGAAGGCA
This sequence comes from Atractiella rhizophila, assembly GCA_021432655.1. NCBI lineage: Eukaryota > Fungi > Basidiomycota > Atractiellomycetes > Atractiellales > Hoehnelomycetaceae > Atractiella > Atractiella rhizophila. Next base: position 49,495 of record MU271231.1, on the reverse strand, counting down.
ATAATAAACAACTCAATCGTGGCAATGACTGCCCAACGAGCACCAGCCGTATTCGTTGCCTCCGAAGCGTAGAGGATGCCCTGCATGATCAGAAAAGGCGAGGGTGATACCACCGTAGATGGTGAGCTTTCAACGACCCAAACGGTCCATAAACGGCGCGACGAAGACGACCACGAGAAGGAGGACGATTCCTGTCACACCGGAAGCGAGGAGGGATGAGGTAGACGTGGGGCGTAGTACAGTACGACTGGAATGGAATCCTATCAGTGAACAGCGCATACGGAAGAATGTCGACAGACCATTGATACCACACAGCTGTTGACTGGCGTAGATGTAGCAAGCCAAAATAGTCCGTTCCCTGTTGCCTTGCTAAACAGCTCCCTGAACCTGACGTCTCCTGGAACGTGTACCGAATTCAGTCGATGGAGACCATGGCTGGTGCGAAATATGTGAGCCACTCATGCTTCAATTTGCCGCCTTCGCCACTCACATTAATCTCCCAGTCCGCGAGCTTAAATACCAACCAATAACACCTCTCTGTACCGGCACGAATGCGTGGTGGGTGCGAATCTACGCAACGTTCAATTGTCCTCCACTGCCCACGTAGCACCATGCAAGAGATTCATCAGGTGTCCAGTGCCGAGCCTCAGCGGGTCGCGGGTCCGCGCTCGACACCAAAGAACATTAACGACAGAATCAACAAGCTTGCAAACTGAGTTACCGTTACCACCGGGTCAGCCACTGCGTTCCGAATCAGGAAATCCAGCTCATGCTCGCTATGGAACCGCGAGACCCTATCATTTGCATAAAGCATGCGACTTTCAAGCAAGTCGAGAACAAAAGAATTAGTGGAAACCTTGAGCTGCCTTCACTGGCCTTCAGACGCTTGCGGGACTGGGAAGCTACTTCGAATTGTGGGTTACCAACATCAGCACCATTTTGTGCATACTTCGATCAACGGTAAGGAGAAACGTCTGAATATGGAGAACTCTGCTCATTGGAGGACATGCGCAGCAAGCGCTCGGCCTGGTTGAGTATAATTCGTCTTACACTCTCTTGATACGTTACATAAGTTAATGGCATTCCCTTACAGATAAACATAGTAAAATAATTGTTCAGCAAGCACGAAAAGGCTGATATTCATGAAAGTTATTGAACATTTAGAGACTGAGAACCTGACTGAGAACTCCTCTGCTTCTTGGTCCCTGAGCTCACTGCTCCTCCTTCAAGCTTCCTCTTGGAACTCAGTCGTAAGGGCTGAGCGGCATCCTGGGGCAATTTTCGCCACTCCTCATCACTAACAACCTTTTTCAACTTTTCAGATATAAAATGATGACTAGCCGTTCGACCAATCCACACGTCAGCCATCTTTTGAGCCTGCTGTAGGTCCCCAGAAGCATCGAAAAGTTCCGCTATCAGCTCTTCGCGTGAACGTAAACGATAAGAAAGATTGAGGAAGAGAGCCTTGAGCAATTCTGAAAGTTTGGCGGTACTTAAGCGGAGTGCTGCTGCTCCGCCCGTTATGACCGCATTTCGTCGCTTGATTGTGTCTCGCACGTCGTTCCAAGGTTGTCTCATGAAGTCATTGAGATAGCTCTGGCGGGTCGCCACGTCCATTCCGCTAACAGCATGTTGGATAGCTGTCCAAGCGAGAACGTAAATGAATGATTCGATGTCGTCGCTGGGCTCGTGTTGGATCTTCTCGTCGGACGAAAGTCCTTGTAAGAGTCGCACAGACATGAACTCGTAGGTCCCCTGATCCACAGTCAGTGCTGGCTTGATCATCAAAAAAAATTACAAACCGTTCGCTCACGGGACTTCATTCCCGCGCTTTGCTCCTTCGCGAATTCCCAATCGATCAAATATCCCTGCGGCTCTTCGTCGATAGGACCAAGAATAATGTTCCCTGAAGAAACATCTCGGTGCAGCATTTTCAGCTCCTTCCAGGCGCAAAAATGAGCTACCAGCCAGTGGTGATGGTTCAGTTCCATCGTGGACGAAGACGGCGGAGTGACTTACCCTCAAACGCATCAGCACATCCTTTCACAAGCTCATAGCTGGATCGAAACTCGCCAATCGGGCGTCCAACTTTCCCCAGAACGAGGCGATAGTGTACGAATTTCCTTAAGCCGCCTTCAGTCAGTACTTCTGCACTTTGATACTTTCCATCGACGTCACCGTGCGCGACAACTGGGAGGATATTTGGGAGCCCCGCCGCGTGCAGCTTTTCGTAGATTTCCCCTTCTGGAACGTACTCCACATGCCGCCAAGTATCTTTGAGGAGGACGAGGCGTTGCTTAGCAGGGTAATATGCCTCGAAGCATCGCGTTCCTCGTCCAGTAGGGTTGTTGTGGCGAAAGATGAAAGGCTCAGAAATGTAGAATGTTGTCCCTTGCACAAAGACTTTGAAGAGTGGCTTGTCTTTGGTGATCTTCAGCTTCACCCTCGCTTCTTCGACAAGCTTCTCGTCTTCCGGCTGAAAGTCCGAGATCATCGTCGTGTCGAAGCCTTGATCCTCGGCGGAAGCGTGCGTATAACGCCAAAAGAACTCTCGGAGTTGGCTGGTTTCCACGTAGTTGAACAACGGGCTCACTTCCATACCTGCGCGCGAGTGACAAATGATGCGAGCTGTATGTTTTCGGATGAAGAAGGAATACGATCGGGTTCGTTGTTGGGCGGAGAGAACAATGGTGCTATAGAGGATGAGTTGACCCCGCGTCAACTTCCCTTTGTCCGAATGGTTCTCTACCACCTTCCCGTCCTTATCGAGAAACGGCAAATCGGCAGTTTTGAACTCGCTGACCATCACGGCCTTCTTCATAACAGTACGGTTCTCGCCTAGATCATCATAGAGGATCACATCTGGCTTGACCCCTTGGACCCCGCCAACTTCGTCGAAGTCCCTGTCAACCTCCGCGCTCGTAATATGAAATTTCCATCGCGGGTTAATGAAAGGAGCCATATATGTTGTCTAAGCAAAATTTTGACGATGTTATCAAAGAAATGCTTCCTCACAAGAATAATGCACTCACAAATTGGCCGTAATGCTCTTTTTCAGACCCTGACATTTCCGGTGGCGGCATTTGTAACTGGGGTAACGCTTTCGGCGCTTGCGGTAGCCTCTCGATGAATTGCTCCACGGCTAGCGTGACATATTTCCCTGCCATGTCATCGCAAGCAATCGGGAACGCATCCTTGTTGTCCGTTTGTGGAGTGACTGGGGCACCTCGAACACCAGAAGTTCGCGAACCAGACGCCGGGGTGTGGAGTGTCGATGCGGAAACGGAGACATTGGGGTCTAGGTGAGTAGGTGGCGGAGTAGCTGGGACACTGTGAAACATCGTTACCAAGCCTTATTGCAGCGTTGGTTGTCCCACGATGTTCGATGTTCGGTTGGATAAGTTGCAGCCATGTGTTGCAGATGGAAAATGCGTAGGTGACTCACAGAATACCCTTCATAGCTCATTCACATCCCAATTTGAGCCATGGCCCATTTTTTGGGGAAAAGCCAGGTTGAAACCTTAAAAAAGCTTAAATCCAGGTTTTGCCACCAGATATCTTGCAGATATCTGACACGAGATGACGAGCAGACCCATCCCCTGTCAACTTCATTTTGGGAGTTTGGGAGGTTTTGTGAGTTTTTGGAGGAGGTCCCAAATTTGTCCTACAGAAAACATACTGCTTTTTATGCTTAACCGATCCAAACTTGTGCTTCGAAAAGATGTCCAGCAGTTTAGGCTGGCTTGAAATTTCTTCCAGGCAAAGATTCCGATCCACAAGAAAGATGTAGTGGGTAGGTACCAGCCTCAATAATCTTCTTTCGAAATGCTCACGATGGTGAGTCAGCTGGCTAATGTTGACAAGAAGGTTTTAGGAACGATTGAAAGAGAAGGACGAGAGGGCAAGGGAGAAGGACGAGATGTTCGTGATATGGGAAAGCAGTAAGATGTCATTCAAGCCTTCAACGACACAGCAACACTTCCAGCAACCCTTTACGTAGAACCGTCCGAACCCATCATTTTAACAACGTCCCCCTCACAACGTACCAAACAATCATCGAACCATGACTATCCTCGCCCTTAATTCCAACCAGAATTGAACACGGAGCATGGAGAACCTACTTTTCGAATGAGCGAGCAGCATACAATGCCGTGTTCAAACGATTCGTTGACAGGGGCATAGCAGCATCTCCCCAAAATCTGTTCCCCCTCTCGCCAGGAACCCTTCCAGCCAACTGGAACAACTGCAACATTTGCGGTATGGAATGGGGAAGTAGAAGCCACCGTTGTATGTGCCGCTGGTCCTCCAAATTGAAAAGCAATTTTGATGGAGCTACAGGAGCGGGAAGTTCTTCCTGATTCAAGATGGTGAGCGGAGGTCGGTGGAATGGGAAAGGGACAAGGAGGCGGAGGATGAAGTGACGGAAAGATGGGAGTACATGTTCATCGCACAAGAACTGAAAAAGGATCTCAAAGTCGAAGACAATGAAGAAAGGCGAGTACCTACCTCCTGCAAACTGATGCAGCCCACTCATCATCTTCCATATCCAGCGCCTAAGGCAAGGATAGATGAGGTGGTAGGATGGTCAAACATTCTACAGAAAAGGGAAATGCCTGTCATTACTCCCATCGAGAATACAATCTCCTCATAGAATTCGGTCTACCAACACGTCTTCATTCTCGCTCTGAGTATCCTATACTCTAAGATTCATCAGTTCTTGGCATGAGTCATAAGACGCACTTTTGAGCCCTCACACCTCCCTCACCATACACAATAGAATGAAATTTATTATACCATCATATCCCATATGCTTGCCCCTTTCTGAACCTGGAAGGAAATTTTATTCTGAAAGGGTTGAAAAATGTGTTTTGTACTGGACTCGAACCCTTACAACGGTCAGAGTAGGGTTCAAGGGGCCATGCCCCTTGCAAGTGGGGTGAGGGGCCTGAGGGACGAAGGCCGTTGACACACTTGTCTTGTCTAAATCTATGCGTTCTGTGCTTGTATAGTCATTCGTCGTACCCCTCACCAACCATCCATAGTTCAAAGCTGTTGAATCGTGCAATGTATAGAATCGAATATAACGACTTTTTGAACAATACAGGAGTCTCAGAATTGGATTGAACTATTAAGACGGGTTCGCTTGCCAAATTGAACGGGCGGAGCACACAAGGTTCTTCGCAGCGCTTGTCCCTGAGAGGGCACGAATCGTCAAAAAGCTGGATGTGTGCTGCCACACACTTCACAACTAATTTGGCAGTATTTAGCCAATGTCAAGGAAAGGGAACCCCGTCTGGCTCTTCTACAAGCAGGTCCCCAACGCCGCAGCCCATAGTAATGGTCAGCATGGGCATAAGGCTGATACAATGTACATCAAATGCAACTTCTATCGGTGGGCTGGCCACATCGCAAATCTAGCAATGGCAAGCTCACTCATCTCTGTCGCCATCCGACCTCCTTCACACACTCCACCGACGAATTCCCGTGCCGTGGATGCTAAAGAAGGCAAAAGCGGTTGGTGGAAGGCAAAACGAAGCATGAGGACATGGTGGAGAGCTAGAAACACAGTGGGAAGGGGGGGTGCGAAGGGGCTGCTGGCGTCCTTACATCGTCCACCTTCGTAACCACCAGCTCATCTTTGCAACCCGATGTCGCACCAGGCACGCTCCGCGGTCCATTGAGTGTACTACAGCAAGATCTGGAACCGTACCTTTCAACCAATATGAACCTATCACAGGCATGACAGGCATATTGGCTCCTGGGAAGGTACCGCCCTATGACAGGCTTCATTGGTCACCTTTGGTGCCTTTGGGAGAAACATCCAATACACCTTTGCACCGCTACTCTGAATAGGTTATCATTGGCAAATACCCTTTCAGTGGATGTTTGATTGGACTTCAATAGGTCCATAATAGGCCGTAGATGCACCATAAAGGAAGTGGTATAGGACCCTATGTGACCTTTAATGCCTTTTAGATTCAGCTTACTTTTAATAGGACACAGGTTTACAAAACTATTAAAGGATATATATTGCAGTACAGACTGAGAATCACAATAGACAACGGTATTAAAAAGATCTTAAATCAGGCGAAGAGTATTCCAAACAAGCATTTCACTAACAATATCAAACCGCAACCTGAAATTTCCACTTATATCGGGGAGGCGGATGTGATGGAGCCGATTGAATGATGACAACAGCAGAAGAGTTGGTACTACCGGATGTTGAGGGAAGAGGAAATCCACCTTTGGAGAAAGTCAGTTGGAAGTAATCAGAAAGCAATTACATACCTGCTTTCCTGGTTAACTCGATTAAGAGTTTCTTGTTGCCACCTTCACTTTCCAGTCCTGCAATAATCTTGAAATCTTTGAGTCTGTGCATTCGCACGATCAAAGTTATGCTGGGCTGTTGTCCAGTCACCACTGCCTCACAATGATGGTGGTAAAAGGTGAAGGCGTGTCATATCTATAACGAAAGAATCATTTCATCATGATTGAGAATCATCAGATGGAAAAAATGCCGAACAAGCAAAGCGGGTGTCGTTGCTGGAATAATACCTTGACGAAAGTTGGTAATGGAGCAGGCTGCTTTGTACCATGCAGTTGCAGCCGCTGGAAAGAATGTGTCATGAATAAATGCCAGCAAGTGTTCGCTCATCCACTGATGTTGCGGATTCTGCCAGTGACTCTGACATCAGCTCAGGTCAGGAAATGAAGAGACGTACACTGCTGCTACCCATGTCCGACTCTGTGGCTTCTTCAAGATTGTACAAGCGCCTGTGTTCAAACTTCGCATCCGCAAACGGCCACCATACTGACCAAAAATCTAGGAGTTCAAGCAAGTGTTCAACCTCAGCTTTGGTTGCAGAAGAGATGTTGTTGACAGGCAGCTTCCATTTCTCGCGAACGGCAGCTTTTGCTGCTGTCTGGATCTCTCCGTGGTAGCTCGAGAACAAGGTAACGAACTGCATGGACCGAGTAACTTCAGTGGTGCTGATGAATTGGAAGCAAACTTACCATTGCTAGTGCCGCTTTCGAGAGCGGCTTCAAGCTATGCTTCTGAAACTCCGCCTTGATAAGTTCTTCTCCCTTCTGTCTCGTGATGAAGGGGTCATCTGATGTGAGAATGTATTGTCGAATAAAGAGCCGAGTCGCCAGATCTCCCGCTTTGTCATGTTCCTCAGTGAAATCTATTAGAGTGCAATGGTCAGGCGCAAAGTATACAGAAATGGCATAAAAGATGTACAACACATACCACCACTAACAAATCGATTGTGTGAACCGGTCCCCTTTGATCCAACAACGGGCTTGATGTCTGGATTTACATCAGAATCAATCTGATTTGCTTCTTCATTTGCAGAAAATGGGTAGTGAGATGGTGTGGGCTATAGCATTTTATGAAATCAGATCAGTAAAAATGTGCAAACTAATGGGTAACTTACTGTGGAGTCGAGGAGGCGTTGGACTTATACATCAAATTCATGTGGAGAAACAGCACGAGCTATCTGGCACTGTGTGTATCAGCTTATCATCCAAAAGCAGAGAAAGAAAAGAACTTACCGCTTGCGGTGTCGCAGTCAGAGCTCCACCTCTTGTTCCCGTTCCTTGCTCCGAGTCCAGCACCCTTCGCAACGCCACAGGCTGCACGAGAGTGGTGGCCAGCGGGTGTGGAAGCCAAAGGAGTTGCCTGCCTTGAGCCAGACATTGACAATGGTCGTTCAAGTGTGTGTGCAGTGTCAGAATACTCGAACGCCGTTACCTTCTTCTTCTTCCCTGGAGGTTGTAGAACAGGCTTGGAAGTAAAGTGAAGTTGGTACTTTGTGACACTAGCGGATGTCGACATGTTTGAAGTTCTGGCAGTGACGGGATTCGGGGAAATGTATGACTCTCATATAGAATTCCTGGGAAGGTCCTACCAATGTATAGGCCGTATTGGTACTTAAAGATCGGATAGGCTTTTATAGGCTCCTGGTAAGGGATGTGAGCTTAACCACCATCAGCTCCCACCCCATCGATAATCCCAGCTTCTCAAGATCTCACGCTTAGGTACAAGTTAGGGGGGATTAAAAGCACAAATTAATATTACATTTTGAGTCAATCTGATGGTTTCTTTGGAATATAAATGTGCTCACGCTTTGATAATCCAAAATCTGTCTGATCAACTGGATTTGTTTATACAACATTGTTGGAGTTTTGATACTATTGGTGGCTCATTAAGGTATGTGATCATACTATGCTATGTGTGAGTTTTGGAGGCTTTGTGCTATTGTTTCCTATCCTTTTGGCTTGGATAGGATTAGACTTTCACCATGAACACAAATTTACCATATCTATGTTGGCATCATGGTTGCCATAAGCGTTTAAAGACACAACAGGCAGCCTCTAGTCATAATACACAAAAACATCGTATTGTCTGCTCTGAAAATCCTACTCCACAGTCATCGCCTCCTCCATCACCTGGCTATGTGATAAATCCTGGTGAAGATTTAAACCCTGTTTGTGGATTTCCACAACGTAATTCCCCAGATCCTTGTGGTATGTATTGTATTCTATAACTACATTTATTATTTAATTTTAAGTGTTGACAGGTACAATTTTTTTTTCTAATGGTTCCACAGCAAGACTTCAAGATGAACCTGAGGATGATCCAGAAAGAGAGTGCCGGGATGTGTTACTACAGGGCAACCCTTGGTTCCCCTTGAAGATGAAACACACTACAAACTGGCAGATGTTGTTCTTCATCCTGAAGGGATATCTATGTCTGGGCCACACAGCAAGAAACTTGAAGATGCACTTGCTAATGTCTATCCACTACAGCGTCAAAAACTTGAAGATATTTTACTTTGCAATCCTGGCAATGCAATTCCTTGGAAGATGAAGAAAGTCTCTCTGGATATCAGAAACGATCCCACATTACCAAGTTCCTATGGGCAAGAATTTGATTTTTTTTATCGAGATATTACTTTGGTTGTTGAGAAACTTTTTGGCTCACGAGTTAGAAACAGAAATGGATTATCAAGCATATCAAGAGAAAGACGAAATGGGGAATGAAATGTTTGGTGAATTGTCATCAGGGCACTGGTGGAGAAATCAACAGGTAATGCCTTCTTGAGTTTCAAGAATTGAGCTAAGTACAGTTTAGAATCTGATTGGAGTAGAAGGAACTGTTATACCTATCCTCCTTGAGCATTCTTGCCATTCAAAAAGGAGATGATGCAGCATGGCCAATTTATCTAACTTTTGGGGAACATTCATCATAGGACACGATATCTTCAATACAAGCGTTGTTTACTTTACTGGGATTTTCACCTATCCCAAAAAGTTAGCTTTCTTCTGTACATTTTTTCAGTAATATACTAACTTATCAATAGATTTTTCTGATGATGAGCGACACAAGGAACGATTTAGAAGTTTGATGCAAGAGCACTTTCATGCTTGCTTATGATTTATTGCTGAAAGTTTAGAACAATGGGGGCAAGAAGGTAGACTTATACCGTCAGCAGATGGATTGTTTCGCAAAACTTTTCCTGCTATTGCTGCCTATTTGCAGATTATCCAGAACAATGTCTGCTTGCCATCATTGTTTATGGTTTTTGCCATTGATGTTATGCCAAGACAAAGGAACGGAGCCAGGACGTTAATTGTGCTTTACGAGAGGAATTTCATCGGCTTCTTTATTAAATGGTGGGATAATGAAAACACAACTCTGAATGAAATATGGACTTCGACCTCTTCCTTTTACAACGAATCTTCCCAGAACTGATATTCATCAAATAACCCGATCTGAATTGATGCATCAACTTTATAAAGGAGTCTTTTTGAAGCATCTCAAAGAGTGGACAGTCTTGCTTATGCAACTATACCGTGGTCACAGTGGATGCTTGAACTCAATCAGAGACTTCGATTAACACCTCATTTTACAGGACTCTGAGCATTCAAAACTGGAATTGACTTTAACAAATGGACAGCTAACGATGCAGAAGATCTTCGACGGATTTCTCTGTATGCTCTTCATGGCCTAGTACCAATTCCTGCAATCATTTGTCTTGTTTCCCTCCTTCGATTCTCATTCCTCGCAGAACTCCCCCTTCTTCAGCAAGAACATTTAGATGATCTCTCTGAAAATCATCAGAATTTTTTTAGGACACTAGAGGCTTTTCTACCCACCAAGCCAGAAGGTTTCAACAAGATCGAGATGGATATGGTATCAACGCCAGGTACATCACGGTTAAAGAATCGGTGAGCACCGTCCGGAATTTTGGTGTCGTAATCGGTAAAAGGAGGAACTGGAGGAGTCGATCGAGGGTTGGAATCATTTCCGAAAGAAAAGGAAGAAGGAGAAGAAGCAGCAGTGACATTAGCCGCAACATCAACGGGAAGGCGCTTGTCAACAACGCAGGCAGGCGAGTCCAAAGAAGAAAGCAAGAAAGTGGGCAATTTGTACGAATCAAAGTTTGTCGATAAAGAGAAGTATCGTGAAAGTTCGTAGGCATGGAACGTAGTTTATAAGAAGAATCAACGGAAAATGCAGAAGACGTAGAGCCGGCAGAATAAACGGAAGGAGAAACAAAGAAAGCAGAATGGCAGGAAGTGGTGGGAGATGGGGTCCGGGTTGGTTCAGTTTGCTGATCTTGAAGGAACTCGAACGTGATGTACTGTTCGTCAGTATACGTCACAAGGGTCTCTTCGAGAGAAGCTTCCCCATCTTGAACATACACCGCACGGGATAGGAAGTGAGGAGTCGAATCCGGAACTGGTTCATCAAAGGTATAGCCTGGGATGTATAAGGGGTGGTGGATGTGAGATCGCTTGATGGAAGGGATGGGAACATCCCATCGATGTTGTCCATAGGCAGCCTGAACGTAAGACGGCCAATAAGCATTGTCCCCTTCGAAAATCGGGTAGCCATCCATATCCCCATCGTATCTTCCATCTGGTCCAGGATTGATAGGATCCTGGGAGGATGGGGGAAGTCTAGTGCTGGTAAGGAAAACAGAAGCCGTGGTATCAGACGCGACCCCGGCAACGAGTCTCTGATTCGTGGTACTGAAATAAAACGGCGCCACATTCGTCCTAATCGTGATGCCCATCTGCCTGAAAGCAGCTACCCTGGCCTCTTCTCGCGCCTTCGGCATAGTCGGAACCGGGCATGCTCGAGACAAGTGTCCCATCCACAGGCAATAAATGCATTGGTCAGGCGCGACGACAAAGTGTCCCGAGGGGGGAATGGTACCAGGCCAATTTTTGACATTGTCGTAATCCCATGCCCGTGATCCAAAAGCGTTGCGATCAGGGTTGGAGAAGACCCTGCGAGTAAAACGTGGATATCGCTCAGACACAATCCCCTTTGGAGGTCGTACACTATACGTGTCCATAGCACGTTCACCCACCGGCCTGAGGTCGTGTTGGATGATCTGGGTACAAGAAGGGGACGGAGTGACCGGATCGATCCTAGGCATTGGAGGGGTTGTAGACATCTGAGGAGAAGACCTTGGAACATATGAACGATGCATCGGAGAAGGTGGAGGACGAGATCGAAATCTTGACAAAACGGGCAAGAGGGACGAAAACAGGGTCGGGAAGAAAATCTCTGATCGTAGCCTCGGTCCGCCACAACTGGATAAGCTCCAGCACCACCGTCGTTGTCCATCACCGCAGGTTATACCTCTGCACTCTGAGCCCGGAGCATTCGATCCTCCATGACCCCTCTCACTTCCCGAGCATGCCCTGTATCCTTGAGCCTTTTAAAGCATTCATTGAGGTTGTCCCTGGTGACCTTGTTCGGGTCCAGAGCAATATCATGCCACGTCGACTCGAGAGAGTTGACAAAAATTATAAAACGAACAGGTTCGGAGAGCGCGTATTGAGACCCGGAAGACAATAGATCGGAGCAACGGCTGTTCCAAAGGGAAATGTATTCAGCGATGTCAAGGGACGGATTTGTGGATTGACGAAGATCACAAAAATCGGCCCAAGCAGAATGAGACAAAATTGACTGGGCTTCACCGTAGAGAGACCTCAACTTCGCCACGATTTCAGACGCAATTTCCATGTCCACAGGAATTTCGTTCAATTCGTGTCGCTTGAGTGCGATCAGGGTTGGAGAAGACCCTGCGAGTAAAACGTGGATATCGCTCAGACACAATCCCCTTTGGAGGTCGTACACTATACGTGTCCATAGCACGTTCACCTACCGGCCTGAGGTCGTGTTGGATGATCTGGGTACGAGAACGGGACGGAGTGACCAGATCGATCCTAGGCATTGGAGGGGTTGTAGACATCTGAGGAGAAGACCTTGGAACATATGAACGATGCACCGGAGAAGGTGGAGGACGAGATCGAAAATCTTCACGAAATGGGCCAGAGGGACGAAAACAAGGTCTGGAAGAAAATCTCTGATCGTAGCCTCGGTCCGCCACAACCGGATAAGCTCCAGCACCACCGTCGTTGTCCATCACCGCAGAGTATACCTCTGCACTCTGAGCCCGGAGCATTCGATCCTCCATGACCCCTCTCACTTCCCGAGCATGCCCTGTATCCTTGAGCCTTTCAAAGCATTCATTGAGGTTGTCCCTGGTGACCTTGTTCGGGTCCAGAGCAATATCACGCCACGTTGGCTCGAGAGAGTTGACAAAAATTATAAAACGAACAGGTTCGGATAGTGCGTATTGAGACCCGGAAGACAATAGATCGGCGTAACGGCTGTTCCAAAGGGAAATATATTCAGCGATGTCAAGGGACGGATTTGTGGATTGACGAAGATCACAAAAATCGGCCCAAGCAGAATGAGACAAAATGGACTGGGCTTCACCGTAGAGAGACCTCAACTTCGCCACGATTTCAGACGCAATTTCCATGTCCACAGGAATTTCGTTCAATTCGTGTCGCTTGAGGTTCGCACGCAACACCGCAACTGCATTTGCATTCCCAGCATCCCACTGCGTAATATTCACCTCCCATGCCCTTTTTGCTGGTTCAGACGCACCATCTCCAGGATATACCGGTTTCGTGCGAGTATATCTTTCCTCCGGCATCCGGTCCAGACAAAAACGATACACCATCAACCTTTTCAAACCCAGAACTATCGCCCTCCACCAAGCATCGAAACCGGCTGACACTTGGGGAACGCCGTCGAGGATGAGATTTCCATTTCCTTCACCGACCGGGTAATGGGGTACATCCATGGAGTAGGGAGTCGAGAATAATGGTTCAGTGACGGAGGGGGAGAGCTGTCGTGTAATCGTGTCCGGAATATGCAAGGAGGGTTGGTGCGGGGGAGGGTCTCGGTCATCAAGTGGGGTGGGTAGTCAATTGTTGGACATAGACAGGTCAAAAATGTAAAATTGATATGACTGATGGAATTTCTGATAAAACTGATGTGACTAATAAGGCTGATGGAGGAGCGTTGACACTTGTGGATGTTGAATTACCAGGCTCTCGCTACCATGTGAGAACGAGTCGGATCTGGATCCGCAGCGTACACGAAGATGGTGGTCAAAACGCTGTGGATCCAGAAGGCGAGACCCTAACCCTAACCGCAACTTGTAGAAGCACCAAAAGCATGCTGAGTGCCAAATGAGAGCCATATCTCTCATACAAACGGTGGCGGCGATCCAACCGACAGAGCGCAGAGGAGTATCCATTTCTCTTTCATGGAAGCGACAGCGCATCCTATGGCATGGGTCAGAACGATGGTGGTGAGCATCAGGCGCGCAAATTGCAAGATCACAAGCGCAGGATTTCGGCACAAGGGGGTGAAGCCCCTTGCCACCATGATCCAGTCAAGTGCCACGTCGAGCGTATCTGCTTCGAAATCTTGGATAGCTCCTGCAAGATCACGCAATTATAAGTAGTCTATACTTGATGTGTGAAAATTTGAGCCCGGATCAAGTGAAATAACACACCTCATCTTCATCATGTCCTATCGTTGCAGTAGCTGCCATCAAAACCTCAAGCTCCTTGTATCCAGGAATGTCTGAGTTCCTATCACACAAATAATAGTCAATGAACAGGACAAGTCGTCAAGGGACATAGACATATGCTTCTCGTTCACACCTCTTTTGCTCTGCCTTGCTGATGGCAGTTCCTTCTTCATTATTCCTCTTCACCATGTCTACAATCTTGATTTGTCAAGCCGGCCTTTTAGACACCATGTTGATAGACTGGTTTGCAGGAATGACAAAAGCTCTAGAGGTCTGCTTCCGTTTATCGAGTTTTTGGTTGGGAATCGACAGGTCGAGAAGGAGAGGCCGGGGTAACATTGTTGGAGAAGAATGTTCTGGAGGTCCAAGGACTGGGAATGGGTGGCAGAATGTCGCAGAGCTTCCATGTAATGTTGTCAGGTCAGAACCTAATGGACTGTTGCCGAAGGACTTACGAAGACAGGGTCCACCAACTTTGGCATGACGCACGTCCCCCCCTCCTGTCAACAAAGCAGGCGAGTAACGGGTCACTGTTCAGATCACGCACGTCAAAAACGATGTCGAACCCGTTTCTGTCCCATTGAGCATCCCTAGGCAGAACTTGAGTTATATCACCTCTATTCACTGTTTGTCTCCTTTGGTACCTATAAAGACCTATTCACATATTTCCTCAAATCTCCTATGAGTCCCAATAATTGCCTATAAAACCCTATCCACCATGAATAATCACCGGATACTAAAGCATAGGTGTATAGAATCGTTCAGAGCTAGAGATGGTTGATAGATTACATCTTATACAAATCGTAACAGAGAGTCTTCATCAGTATACTGATTCAACCACAAAGTGTGATAGTATGAATGAATCTGGCTAGGTTTCATATCAGGTGTGTTCTTGTTCTAAACAGGAATAAGCTGAGCTGGTCGAATAATATCGTTTAACCAAATAATACCAACTTCTCGTTGTCTATTAGGCAGAGCAGATGGCTGAACTTTCCAAGAGCCATAAACTGGGTCTATCGTGTTTCCCACTAAATGTAAGTATTGCACAAAGGTGAGGTCATAGATGTCATCATCCAGTCGAATAGAGAATAAAGGAGAAGCTGTGCTGGTTGATAGTCACGGATGGAGTTAAAGCGACGATCTATAAGAACTATAGCATCTTCACGTCGTTCAGAAAGATGTTGACGAGTGTCATAAGTCCAGGAGTCCTTAGCTTTAACCTTGAAGCAGAAAAGAGTGTGTTCATCTGTAGGAGCAGCAAGTGAAGTCCCCTGGCATGTCATAGTCTCAAATCTGGAAATAACTGGATCTTGAAGAGGAATGGTGTCATCCAAAACTGCAGATAAATCTCCTAAGTGGAGCCGTTGTAGGAATTTATATCGTTCAAGTTGAAATCTTTTTAGTTTGAGGTTTTGCTCAAATCATGAGGCTGGTCCAGAAGCAGCTGTAGCAAGCTGTTAGTAATACTTTAAAATTTAGTAGGTTATATAACATACATACCTGTAGTCTTGCCTATCATACAAGCATCAATAAGATCAAAACCTTTTAATCGAAGGCCACAAGGGCCTTTATTCTCCATTGGGATGAGCCCTCTTCGTATAAGGTCTTGTGTCTTCTCACGAAAAATATCTTGCACATGAACACGTTGTAGAATTTGTTGTTCTGGATCTTGACGTGACCCTTCACTATAAGAATTTTTAAGATATGTAGGATGGTTGCACTCACTTAGTATCTGAATCCTTTACTGAACCGAGAGCTTTAATATCTGCTTTGTAATGACAAAGACTGTGAATTTTCGAGGATTCTGCTGCAACCGTACCCATGTCTGGCTCTCCTGATCTCTTTCAAGACCTACAACTTATACACCCTCCAGTATTCGTTGGTGGTGCTTTCGGGAGCGGTGGTTTTGTGACACATGCTGGCCGGATCTGCCCTCTGCTCGAAGACGTCAGGGGTCGCCAAGTTTATCAAGCGGATTTCGGTACTGCTCTTTACGTCGGTACTGCTCTTTACGTCGGTACTGCTCTTTACGTCGGTACTGCTCTTTACGTCGGTACTGCTCTTTACGTCCCTGGCCTCGGCGTCACGCTCATATCCCAATTGGATCTTATGAAGCGTGGCATCAGATTTACCAACACTCGCGATCGATTGCTTTTTCGACGCGAAAATGGTGTTCACTTTGGGATGGCCAGTTTTGGAGAACGACAAATCGAGCTGGAGGCAAGTGCCCCTTCTTTACCTGCAAAGGAGTACACGGCTCATGCTTCTGCACTCGTAGCGACGACTGCTAAGACCTGGCATGTGCATTTCGGCCATATAGGTTCTAAGAGATGGCATGAGCTGTGTACTGGGAAGTGGGTGACGGGCTTTGACTGCAATTCAACAAAGTTGGACCCATGCATATCTTGTGCCGCTGGGAAGTCGAAGGCTCGTCCGAATCGAGTGATTACTACGTTGAATTCGTATGCCAAAGGCGAACGAATCGATTGTGATCTTTGGGGACCTGCCCCAGTTGCGGCGATGCATACTGGTGAGCGTTATGGTCTTGGAATTGTTGAGGAATACTCTGCTAGGTTATGTTGGATTCCCCTTCGCAGCAATGGTGATGCTGCGTTGGTCCTACGGAATTGTATTTTGGGGGTTGAGCGGCGCTATGGCATCAAAGTGAAGGTACTTCGAAGCGATAACGGCGGTGAGTTTCAATCTGTTTATTTCAAAGCTTTTGTTCAAAACCGAGGTATTTCACACGACACTTCTATTCCTTACATTCACAATCAGATGGGTTTTATTGAGAGGAGATGGTACACCCTTTTTAATATTGCTAGGACTATTCTTTTCGAGTCAGGACTTCGCTATCGTTCTGGGAGAAAGCGGTTCAATTCGCGGTCTACACCCTCAATCGAATGCCTAGGTACTCGCATGGGTCTTGGAAGGTACCGGTTGGTGCCTGGGATGGGGATCGTCCGGATGTTTCTCATCTACGCATGTTCGGATGTCTAGGTGTTATCAACATTCCAAAGGAGAAACAGACTTTGAAACTACATGCGAGGGGATTGATGGGATATTTTGTTGGGTATTTGGAGGGTGCGAAGGGATGGTTGTTCTGGGTTCCTCAATCACGACGTTTCGTTCAGGCCAAGGAGGTTATGTGGTTTGAGGACCAGTTTTACAAGGATAGGCCGATGGGGGACACCGAGAAACTGGCCAAATGGTCTCTACACGAATTCATGCCCTCAGATTTCGATATGTTAGCTGATGATGTTTCTGTTCAAGTTCCAGGTCCTGAAGCCATAATCCCACCAACAACGCCACCAGCTGTGGAGCAGCATCTGACTGGGAGTGGAGAAATGCTGATAGATGATGGACCAAGGGTTCAAGGGGGGAGGCGACCCTCGTTTCTCAAGGTGATGTAGCTGATCCTCCTGATGTTCCTGCTATTCCTCCTACGCGCCAGCGGAGGAAGAGGATACCGGACCATTCGCCTCACCCGTACCCACGACATAACAGGTCACTTCGAAACCTCCCTCGTATTGACTACAAGGCTTTAGACAATGGCCTTCCTCAACCAATTCTGACTACCTCCCCACCTATCTCCACAGGGACAGATGATAACGATTCGACATCCCGGGTAAATGCCTTTACGATCAGAGCAGACTTTCGTCCAAAGGAATACGTACCGGCGATAGCTACTCGCGAGATGCAGAATGCACTTCACATTTCGCCTTGTTCATTCGAGGAGGAAGCGATTAGGGGCACCCATACTACGAAATGGGAAGTATATGCGGCTGCCGCTCACTGGAATGGTAACTTAGATGAACCCTCCTTCCGACAGGCACTCGTAGAGCCTGATGCTGACAAGTGGTGGGTAGCTATCTTAGCGGAATTCACGGTACTTCAGGTCATGGGGACTTGGGAGGAGAAGCTAGTCGACCTTCCGCAAGGAAAAAGAGCGATAGGCTCCAAGTGGGTTTTGCTGATCAAGAGGGATTTAGATGGGAAAGTCCTCAAGTACAAGGCGCGCTTAGTAGCCAGATGGGATCGTCAAATAGAAGGGGTTGATTTTGGCGAGACTTATGCGCCTACGGTACGAATGGTGTCCGTGAGGTCTGCTCTATCCCTCGCTACCACGAATAGGTGGTATGGCGGCCAGTTCGACGTATCCAAAGGTTTTCTCAACGGCACGTTGGAAGAGGAAGTATATCTCAGACAGCCTCAAGGATTTGTTGACCAGAGTCAACCCGAAAAGGTGTTTAGGCTTCGAAAGACGCTGTACGGCCTCCGACAAGCTGGGAAGGGTTGGAATGATACGTTACACAACTTTCTCTCGCAACATGGCTATTTGCGCACGAATGCTGACAGGGGAGTTTACATCAAGAGGAGGGGAGCAGATACAACGATCATCTGCCTCCATGTCGACGACGACGGACTTGTGATTGCTTCATCTCAACATCTCATTGACGAGCTATCTGCTCTGTTGCGGACTCAGTTCAAGATAACCACGGTAGAGGTTGGAAATTTCCTAGGGATGCATATTAACTGGGATAGAAGTTCTGGGCATATCACTTTGGATCAGCGGGACTATGTCCGAAAATGTTTGGAACGTTTTGGTATGTCGGATGCGAACTCAGTGAACACTCCCTGAGACATAAACGAGAAAGTTTCGAAAGCCTAGGCGCCCCAAACGGAAGAGGAACGTGAGTATACGAAGAGAATACCTTACAGAGAGGCGATAGGTGCTCTAATATACGCTGCTGTGAACACGCGCCGCGATATCTTATTCGCGGTCAACAGGGCGGCCAGATACAGTGCTGATCCTGGCAGGAGGCATTGGGCGAGTGTTCAGAGGATTTTTAGATATCTTATTGGCACTCTTGACTTTAAACTCACATGGGATGACACAGGTTCCACCAAGGTAGAAGGATTTCGGATTCTGACTACGCAGCGGATGTAGATACACGTCGCTCGGTCTCTGGCGTAGTATTTCGACTAGGCCGATCGGCGGTCTCTTGGATATCGAAGATGCAGCCAACCGTAGCCATCTCTTCGACGGAGGCAGAATATATCGCGCTCTCAAGTACAGCTAGGGAGGCGATGTGGTTGAGGGGACTATTGTCGGAACTGGGCTTTCCTCAGCAGGGACCGACGACGATAAAGGGGATAATCAGGGTGCACTTACTTTAGCGAAGCATCCTGCGATCCATGGCCACACGAAACATGTTGAGGTGCACTATCATTTTACACGAGAGAGGGTCGAATCGGGTGAGATAATACTAACATGGATACCGACGGTACAAATGGCAGCAGACGTTCTCACGAAGGGTATAGGCAATGTCCAGCACTGGAAGCTATGCTCGATGCTTGGATTGTTGGAGGGGGAGGCGACATGTTCCTTTACCGGGCTGATATAGGATGTTTATGGTCTTGATTTTTCGTTGAAACGACTTCATCTTGGAGTTACTGATTTGGTATTGGTATTCAACAATCTTTCCCTGTTTGTTCATTTATCAGTGTTGATTTCTTTTGATCAATATTTCCATAATTACGCGCTCTCCTTCTCTTTCTCTTGGTTCCGTTCATGCTTCTCTCTTTCTTTCTCTTTGGTTTTCTTTCCTTCTTTCCTCGGCTGCTGAGTGAGGGGGGGTGTTGATTGCAAGGGTCGAAAGGAATGAATTACAATGAAGTTATAATGGGCTTTTTATACCTTAAGGAATTCGGCAAAATGAGGGAAACGGCAAAGGGGAAAGAAAACTAGAGCCACAAATGACAGTGGCACGAATGCAGCTTAAAACGGTGCCAAACTCTGACAGGGGGTGTGAGAGATATGGCTCTCATTTGGCACTCAGCATGCTTTCAGTGCTTCTACTAGTTGCGGTTAGGGTTAGGGGCTCGCCACACGAGATGGTGGTCAAAACGCTGTGGATCCAGATCCGGCTCGTTCTCACAGTTTGCTCTCTGGTGTCTTCATCACACCCGACTCCGCTCGACAGGACACTCGAGCCTTTTCCCTTTATTTGCAAATAATGTGGAATCAACTCGATTTATGTATACGAATGGAACAATCGACATCGATCAGGTTCTTCTGTTTTCATCCATATTCAAACCCTCCTCACTTCCATCCACGAAGTCATCTCCACCATTTCGACACTGTATTGCGCTCTACCAACTGGAGCGATCGTCTTTGACCGCGCCTTATTCACCATTATTGGCTATGCATTTCCCCCCTGCCTCGCATTTCTTTTTCTGTAATACTCTCGTTCTACTATACGCGAATAAGGCAAAGTGCACGGAGTTAGGGTCTTTGCAAGGACCTGCTTAGCACTTCCCATTTTCATCCTCTCAATTTCCTTCTCCAGCTTCCTCTTTCCCCTCTGCGCTTCTTCTTCATTTACCCTCCCAAACAGCGCCCTTCTGGCCATTACAAAACTCGCAGGATCGACTCGTTCATTCAGTTCCTTCACACCAAGATCGTACAGCAGCTGGTCACGTTCCGAAATTGCGTCAGGTGAAGGGGAAGAAAGGCCGGACGAAAGGTCGTAGTGAGAGATAGTGAGGAGAACGAGCGCGTGAGGTTTTAGGATCTGATACAGGTACCTTAACTGGTCTGCCTTAGCTCTCCAGTGGCCTCGTGGTGCAATGGTATATGAGTACACAATGTTAGGGTATCGTGCGCGCTCGTCGGCCTAGATTGAACTCTTTCGTCAAATATGTTGCCATACTGTGCTCCTCAAAGGGCTAGCTATGGTATGACTGATTGTTGCAATGATAAATTGTTGGTTGCTTTCTGCAATTAAGGAGCTACTGCGCTAGTCAGCTTTGATGAGATACTGAGCTGTAAGCGCTGCAAATGCGAGCCAAAAAAGCGATGGGACTTGCACTGCAGAGGTCTTGCATATTTGTGAGAAAATATCACCGTGGCCCGTCACCGTTCCTTGAGCCAATTATCAAGCAATAGAAGAAGAAAGAGAAATGAGACTGCGCAAAAGTCCATCAAACTCCCCCTCACATTCATATTTCATGCATCTTTCACTCATTCATCATCCCAAATTTACTCATTGCTCCTTCCAACTTCATCTTGCTTACTTCCTTTGTAAGGATATCTGCTGGAAGTTCCTTCGTATCCATGTATTGAAGCTCGATTTTCGATTAGAGACACATTAGCATGTATAGTGGAATGGGACATCAATATGTTTGGTTCGTTGTCTGAAGATGAGGTTGTTGGCAAGTTGATGGAACAAAGGTTGTCGCCGTAGATAGTGATGGGAAAAGCGAGAGGGATTTGGAGATCCTTGAAGAGATTCCTGATCCATGAGGTTGTCTTGCGGCTGACGACAATGCAACTTATTCGGCCTCCGTTGATGATGACAACGTAACTAGAGGCTTGAAGAAAATGATCTACACAATGCAAGATATGTTCCACCACGGGATGAGAGGCAAGCAATCTTCGGGAACATGTTTGATATCGAGGGAAAAACGGGAAAAATGTTTGCAAACTTCGGGAACATGTTTAATATCCTGGGAAACACGTTTGGATACCTGGGAAACATGGTAAAGGCATTTGCAAACTTCGGGAACATGTTTGAATTCCTGGGAAACATGGGAAACATGTTTGCAAAGTCGGGAAACATGTTTGCAAACTTCGGGAACATGTTTGAATTCCTGGGAAACATGTTTGCAATCTTCGGGAACATGTTTGATATCGAGGGAAACATGGGAAACATGTTTGCAAACTTCGGGAACATGTTTGATATCCTGGGAAACTGTAAGGATCTAAGGCTAGGAGTGGTTGGTGGTCAATAATGAGCACATTAGAGAAGTATAGAGAGACATACCTAGGAGTGGTTGGTGGTCAATAATGAGCACCAACACTCCTAGGCAGAACTAAACTACATAGTGATGACTCATAAGAGTCATAAGAGTCATAAGAGGCAGATGACCAAAACAACACACTACAACTAACACTCCCACCTGGGCAGCTGTCTCTTGATGCCCACCAAATCCGGAGAATCTCCCACCGAATTCATACAACGTATACTCGATATAAAGCAGAGAGCATATTAGTTTTGCAATGAAAAGAAGGGGAAAAGTCCTCGTACCGCTTAAAGCGGCGTGTTATAACCCCACAGAGGAGGAAAGGAATTTTATTGCGCCCCATAACTGCCTCAGACACTTGGGTAGGGGCCGTCATCCTTTTGCTGCATTCAACTATTCTCCGCATACTGTTGAAACCTTGAAACTCTCCGGTTGGAACACTGTCTTCTGCTCACACTGTGGTGCATTTCGTTGGCTAGAGGAAAGGACGTCAGATAGCTCCAAAAGAAGACCAGAGTTTTCTTATTGCTGTCTCCATGGAAAGGTAGTCCTGCCAGCTTATGACGACCCTCCTCCAGAACTACTCCAGCTTCTTAATCCTGAAGCACCAGAATCGAAACAGTTCCGCGAGAATATACATTCCTATAACAACGCTCTTTCCTTTACTTCCCTTGGTGTCAAGCGACCTCCTATTCCAGGTCATGGAGTTTATTCTTTCCGGATCCAAGGAGAGCTTTGTCATCGAATTGGGACACTGCTACCAGACTCTGATGGTGAGGAGAAATTTGCACAGATCTACATGCTCGATCCATCAGAACAGATCCAGCAGAGGTTAGGAGTTGTTGGGGGGAGTAAGTTAAAGGAGAATATATTAAGAAGACTTCAAGATATGATCTGGCGCGAGAATCCCTGGCCATATATCTATCAAATTGCGAAGGAGCGAATGCAAGACGCTCCCACACTACAACTACACCTTCGAACTATTGATCCCAAGGACAAGGACCCTCGGCGATACAATAAGCCAACAGGCCATGGGATAGGAGAAATAGCGGTTCTAATCATTGGAGGGGAATCAGGAGCCTCAGCAGGGGTTATGAGAGACATTATAGTCAAACTTAGGCGTCCTGATGGTCAGCGCTATTATGATAAAGTCAGTGATCAGAATGCCAACTACCTTCCACTGCGTTTTCCACTTTTGTTTCCTTATGGTGAGCAAGGATGGCATGCCTATATTCCCCTACGGGACAAAGATTTGCTTCGACCTGGACCACGGGAGGAATATCGAAACGATGATGGACAAATCGTTGGAAACATGGGAGAACAGGATCACGTTACTCAAATGAACTACTACTCTTACCTTCTCCATTTAAAAAAGGACACCTTCTCTCTCATTCATCATGGCGGCCGTCTCTTTCAGGAATTTGTTTGTGATGCATATGCACAAATTGAAAGTGGACGATTGAACTTCCTTCGATTCAATCAAGGATTGCTCCGAACAGAGTCTTATGCTGGGCTTGGCGATGCCTTGGAGGATGGACGAGACCCTGTAAATGTTGGCAGGCGAACTGTTCTGCCCTCATCGCACAGTGGCGGTCCTCGGCAGATGAATCAACAGTTTCAGGATGCAATGGCGATTGTTGGAAACCGAGGCTCTCCTACTATCTTTACAACATTTACCTGCAATCCTCGCTGGCCAGAAATCACTGAAGCTTTACTGCCTGGACAAACCGCTACAGACAGACCAGATTTGGTCTCTAGGGTCTTCAGTGTAAAGGTTAAAGCCTATATGCGGGAGATCAAAGAGAACGCAATCTTCGGGAGGACAGTCGGATTTGTTTGGGTAATTGAGTTTCAGAAACGTGGTCTACCTCATGCTCATATTCTCATCATTCTTCATCCACAAGATACCATTAGGGATGCTGAAGC
>MU271231.1:4673-25096 GCA_021432655.1 Atractiella rhizophila | reverse complement strand
GAAGGGTTTATGAAACATTTAAGGCCGCATGTATGGCACTGGGACTTTTAGAAAGCGATGAAGAATGGGACTTTTGCCTTGAGGAAGCCAGCTCAGTCAAGAATGGTCATGCTATGCGGTCCCCTTTTTGTCTATATCCTTCTTTTCGGTGTCGCAAGTGAACCAAGAAGGTTATGGGACAACCATCATCAACGACTTAGCGATGATTGCAAATGTTTACTGCAGACAAAAGTACGGTATAGCCAATCCGCACGAAGAACAAATCATCAGTCTCTGTCTCCTCGAGATTGAAGATCTCTTACAGGCTCACACAAAGTCTCTGTCGGATTTTGGACTACCACAACCGACAGAGAGGTTAGAAAGGTGGGGGGGTGAGACAAGAATAATTGGTGAAGAGCTGGCATATGGTTGTCTGCAACTTCAAGAGCGTCTCAACAGGGAGGTGCTGTTGCTTAATCAGGATCAACGTCATGCTTATGACACCATCATAGCGGCTTGGGAAGAGGGAAGTGGAGGTCTGTTCTTCATTGATGGGCCAGGAGGGACAGGAAAGACTTTTGTTGAAAACTTACTACTTGCCAAAGTTCATTCAACTGGGAAGATTGCGCTCGCTGTGGCCTTCTCAGGCATTGCTGCTATCCTGTTGGAAGGGGGACGAACTGCCCACACACGCTTTCGAATACCATTGGACCTTGAAGCAGATTCAATCTGTGGTGTTAAGGCTCAGAGTGATCATGGACGACTTTGCCGTGAGGCAGAATTGATAATATGGGATGAAGTGGGTATGAGCCATCGTTGGTGCTTTGAGGCAGTCGATCGGATGCTGAGAGATATGCGTAAAGTAGATGCGCTTTTTGGCGGAGTAATTTTTGTTCTAGGTGGTAAGTGGGATAATTCAAAGACTTCACCTCTGATAAATAGATTAGGTGACATGCGACAATGCCTCTCTGTCATTCCCAAGGCTTCACGTGCACAGATTGTTGATGCATGTGTCATCAACAGTCCGTTTTGGCCAGCAGTTACGATCCTTCCTCTCACGGTCAACATGCGTCTTCTCCGTCACCAGGCTGATATGGCAGCTGATGACTTTGCTATCGCTTCTGACTTTGCTAATTGGTTGCTGCCAGTTGGAAATGGTGCAACTGACAACCCAGATGACTGTGGTTGTGGTCCATTGACCATGAAGGATGGAACAATAATCCCACACTCACGTGGCCTGGAAGGTCTCTTAAATGACATCTATCCTGGGCTTAACACCATAACTGAAGACCTATATCGTGATCAACTGAGGCAGTACTTCCAAGAGCGCATGGTCCTCACTGCTCGAAACGTTGATGTCGACCTGATAAATGATCAGCTTATCCGAAGATTTATCTCCCGACAGGAACGAATTTATCTCAGTGCTGATCGTTTGATGGATGACAATGAGAATGTTCAGCAAGGCTTTACGGTCGAGTACCTTAATACTCTCAATGTTACAGGCCTTCCTCTTCATCGCTTGCATGTCAAAGTCGGAGCCCCTATCATCCTCATTCGAAACCTCAACCCTTCTGCTGGGCTCTGTAATGGTACACGTTTGATCGTTACCCAGCTACTCTCTCGCGTCATCGAGGCAACAATTGTCACAGGTGCATTCGCAGGCAACTCAGTTCTCATTCCACGCATCACTTTGGATAGCAAAGTCTCCAATTCATTTCCCTTTGTCCTACGCCAGTTTCAATTCCCAATCAAGTTAGCATTCTGCCTCACTATCAACAAGTCACAAGGTCAGTCAGTTGAGACTGTCGGCCTATACTTGGACACCCCTGTGTTTGCTCATGGACAACTTTATGTCAGACTGTCAAGAGCTTCAAATGTGAAGAAATCTTAGAGTTTATTTACATCAAGTGGAAGGGACTGATAATAAGAAAACTGAGAATGTAGTATATAGAGAAGTTTTGAATCTACAAGAACGTATGCAAATAGACTGACAATACTCTTCACACTTGACAATTGCAGGACAAGTGTAACTCTGATCTCGCCGAAGGCGAGGCCCCACGTAGTGGCTGCCAGAGGCAAGAGCTCCACGCAGTGGCCGCCGGAGGCTGGGGTCCAAGGGGCGAAGCCCATGGGGGGGGATGCCCGAGGGACGAGGGCACTGACACACTTGTATTCTTCTAAGAGCGTTGGGTTTCTTGGCGTGAGTCATAAGACGCACTTTTGAGCCCTCACACCTCCCACACCATGCACAGTAGAATGAAATGAATTATACCATCATAACTCATATGCTTGCCCCTTTCTGAAGCTGCGAGGAAATTTTATTCTGAGGGGGTAAAAAAATGCATCCCATACTGGACTCGAACCCTTACATGAGTTACAGTAGGGTTCAAGGGGCCATGCCCCTTGCGAGTGGGTTGGGGGGCCTGAGGGACGAAGGCCGCTGATACACTTGTACTGTTCCAAATTACCGCTCCTCCAGCGCGTGTGAAGAGCTTTCCTGAAATGGACCTTCGATCGTGGCTGGCAGCGAAATCGGAATCGGAATAGCAACAAGGTCTTTCACCCCCGTCTGGTATGTGAGTTTTGCATTGCTAGTTCCCCGAAGGTAACGAAATAGTCTTTTTGCGGCTTGCCAATGGTCCGGAAGAGGATTTTCGCTAAACTGTGCAACTTGAGTGACAGCGAAAGCAATATCGGGACGGGTTGCAATCATGATGTACATCAAACATCCTATTGCTTCTCGATATCTCGCGTGATCCCCACTTCCTTCCTTGTCCTCCGGTGCGAGTTTTCCACTAACCTCAAAAGGGATGACGACTGGTACAATAGAACATTCCGATTTTGACAGCGTGAATAAAAACACGACTTTGCGTGATCATTGTGAAGCCAAGTCCCGGAATTGACAGACGGGAAGGTGGCAAGATGGAAGGCGAGGAACAAAGTCAATGGTTCTAATCCACGTTACATATTTGCACACGCTAAAATGCAAATGAAGTCCTCTGTACCGTGAATAGCAGAGTACGACACGTTCCTCAGCTTGCGCGGCAGCTGCAAATAGCTTTGCCCATTTGACTGAACGGTCGAACCGATCTACAATGACAGTGAGAAGAAGCGGCCTTCGCATCAATCGTTCGCTTTTTCGATGTGCACTTCGTGACAGAATCGTGCGCCTCCTCCTTTCGCCACTTGCGCGTTTAGTTTCTTTCGAGCACTTTCTGGAACTGTGGCCAATCTTTTGCCACAGGGATCTCTCTGTTATAAAAGCTTGTAAACCTGCAAGTGCGAGACTTATACTCATTGTTATCTCGCACTTCGCAGGTAATGTAGTTTCCTTACATACTAAATGCAACATATACTCATTGTTATCTCGCACTTCGCAGTGCTAATACATTTGTCACTTCGTTGCTTCAATCTTCATTCACATCCACGAATGGCAATCTTCAGTCAAAGAGCTCTGAAGCTGGAGGGTTGAGGAGCAGGTTTTGGATCGAAGAGTGAGTGGACTAGCTGCAAAATAGCCTGGCTAGATATTGAATGAAAGAGCGTGATCTGGGAGACCTCCTTGAATTGGAACGTAGAAACGGACAAAAATTCGCCGTTTTTGGAAGGTTGAAAGGAATCGGAGCAACATGGGAGTGAAAAGCATGCATGACAGCAGATTCGAAGGACCTCAATTCAAGTGGCGGCAGATGGGGAGGATGCCGAGATCCGTTCGATGTTGGCAAGCTTTCCATTATCATCCTGTCACTCCTGTCAATAACTCAGCCGCTCAAATTCCAATGGACTTGTGAGACACAATGGTCAAATGCGGCAATACCTTCCTATTCTGGAAGCGGCTCCTGCCTAACATGGAAGTCCCATTGACCACTGCGTACCTCACAACTTCCTCGTCTCTCTACACCCTCCTGTCGGCTCCAAGCGCGTACGATCGATCGGGAGAAAGGGAGAGATAACTGCATGGTATTTTAGCCTTATCCAGAAGCTGGAAGGCCAGATCCGTCGATTCCCTGGCGAGACTCGTTGATTCCCTTCAGCTTCCTCTTCGTTCCACGCTTTCAGATCATTCCATATTTCTATCTATTCGTGTATTACAGGTTTTCTCGCGATGTTGTTTGATCTTTTATCTGATGGACATTTGCGCATTCACATTTCTCACTTCCTACGTCATTTCGGTCTTGTGACTTTTTCTCTTTCCCTTTTTCTTCTTCTATTGCTTAATAATTGGCTCAAGGAACGGCGAAGGGCTACGGTGATATTTTCCACAAATATGCCAGATCCCTGCAGTGCGAGTCCCATCGCTTTTGTGGCTCGCATTTGGGGGTGAAGTTATTTCTCTTAAGTACCAATGCAATGTATTCTAATCACTTTTGTGGCTCGCATTTGCAGTGCTCACAGTTCTGTATCTCGTCATTATCCGATTCATTGGCCTATAAAAGAGGCCTTACTTGTTAATGAAAATTCATCTTATTCCTCATCATCTTACTTCGCACTCACAGCAGAAAGCGCAATAAGAATCGAGGCAAGTTCCCGGGGCCGTTGAAGCCCTGTAAGATCCATTGTCTTTATTCTGAGACCAAATAGCTTGATAAGCGGCCCTACACTTCGGTGTGGTTAGCATAAGCTGGTTCCTGTCTCTCCTTTTCGTTTAAGCTCTCATTTATTGATTGAGCCTCTTAGTTCTCGCTCTAGTCGAGCTAAAGGAACTCGCTTTTTGCGGTAGTGTCTCACACTTCTTGCCGTCATCACCCAAGCACGAGCATGGAGCTCGTCATCTCACGACGATGGATCAATCGGTACCCCTAACTATAGGATTCAGCACAACGTATGCTTTTCTTCTTCTAGGCTCCAGATTTCGAAACAGAGGTGGCACACCAGACTTCCACTGAACCTAACTTTGTGGAGATGGCACTCCGTGTTCAGACTGGCCGCAAGTTTGCTACTGAGACCCAAGGTTAGTTCCGCTCCAGCCCACGAACGGCACTGATGAAATAAGTAAGGCTCCGAACCAACAATCAACGATTATTGAGTATTGGAGTTAAGACTTCCTCTTCACTCGGCATAATTTTGAATCTTGTCTGCTCATGTGTATCCAATCCACCGTCCTTTGACAGATTTATGCCTTCAATCGTCTTGTCTCCCACAATCACTGAAAGGAGGTGCTGGAGCACAGCTTGTAGCAGACCCGTCGCCCCCTGCGATGTCGGCGTTAAAAACTGCTCCAAAACTGGTGCACCAGCTTTGTACGCAAATCTTCACCGGACTGAGCCGCAAACCCTTTTCGATCGAGCGGCCTTGTGCCGCATTGCAAAACCCTCAGGGTGACCAGTTTGCCCCACTGTTCAGCTGCAGCTGAAGAGCGCAGGCACGGACTACCTGAGTGCGCAGGCAGTGTCAGTCGGGGCGAGGCCTTTTGCTAGCCCCCAATCACCCAATCACGACACCATCCGCCCCTCCGATTGCGGCAAATATCTGACTGCCTGCAAATTGGGTGTGTGCCATACAGTAGGGGCATGAACTTAAAAAAAATATTTTGGCAATGGACCCACGTCTACGTCGGGAAGGGTGGACGCAGGTAAGTGATCAGGGAGAAGTCGAGAGTCCGGAGGGGAAAAGGTGCCAACGAAGAAGGAGGGCTGTCCCAGAGGTCAAATGGGAGTGCTTAACGAAAGCGGAGAAAGGAGGTTTCAGGGTTCCCGACTCATGTTATCGTAAGCCGATTGTTCCTCCACGAAGCTAACTGCCATGCCTTCTAGGCTGTATGCCTTTCTCCTTCTCAGGGAGTGCTCATCCTGTTACCATTATCCTATCTTGCTCAACTTCGTGATTATATCCTGAATCCTAGCGTGCGGGGTAATACCTTACCGTTCTGCCATTAAGGTATTGCCAAAGGTATTGCCAACGTTCTGCCACAGCAACTTTTTTGTTCTGCTATTGTTCTGCCAGGCAGGCGGCCACATCAGTTAGCTGCCATGCTGTTTTGGGAGCTTAATTTGAGCTTAACTTTGAATTCTTTTGAGGCGCTCTATTTTTATTGTAATTGTTTTGTCTCGTGTTGTTCTTTTCGAATCGACCCGTTGCGAGAATGCCAAAACAAGATTATCCACTCACAACGAAGAGCGCTTCTCAAGGAGTGAAGGAGGGTCATCTTCTGTGGTAAGCATTCCTGCAGCTTTCTGATGGTTCGAAGAGCGGAAGATTCAGGATCAGATGTCGCGAGCAAGAGTGCCCGTCTCAATCGACCATTTGAGCCGTGGGAATCCCTATTATATGCCTCTTTGAAATAAATGATATTGCCTGACTGGTAGATATGCCTACAATCCTCTGAAACTGCAATTTAGCGTTCTGCCCTTCCGCCAATCGTATTGCCATCTGCCATGGCAATACCTTATGTTCTGCCATGCCCCAAAATCGTATTGCCCCTAAGGCTACTGAATCCTCTCCTTTTCCCCATCCTGCATTCCTTCAGCCTCTTGCCCTTCAAAGGTGCCTGGAAGCTCTATGTTCGTCCAGTTCAGCCCCTTCCTCGACTCCATATTCCCACTTACCAAGAAAAAGTACAACGCCTCCCTTGTCTTCATTCCAACCTCTTTAGCAAGCATCAAACCTATCCTTGTCCTCCTAACACCGTCGTATGTCGATCGCTTGCCTATTATCGCCACGTCATCACCCGTCGCTTATCGAGGGATAACAGTAGTCCTACACTGTTCTTTTACCTTTCCAGCCCTGCTCATGTTCTGAATTCAGCAGCTTGAATCCCCTAATCCAACCAATGCCTCGAAACCTGATTTCGCGGCCAATCCGCTGTTCTTCACCACACCCTCTAACCTTCCTTCGAGTCGAAGTGTATGCGAAGTCAGTTTGTTCGTCATGTACTTCCAATCCTTCCTCTCCAGCTGAAACCATTCGCCTGTTATATCATCCTTGCTATGATTCACAAACAATCACTAACCTCTGGCCGAACATCTTTCACTGCTTGCAGGGCCCCAGCACACTAATCTCCATCATTCCTACTTGCAAAGTCCTGACAGCATCACCATAGTCTTTGAACTTGGAAGCCAGCCTAGTGTCGTGTTAGTCACCATTTGGAGGGTTGTGCTGAGGAGGTGGATCTGCTGGAATTGTAATCGCCTTCCACTGTGCATTCTTTTGACTGTCGTTCCCCATCGATACCTCGATCTACTATCTCTTGTGCTAGGCGATGGGGGAGGATTAGTTTGTTGATGCCTTTACTCGTCTCTTGCGTTCTCAGGTACTGAGTTGTGTTATGAGCTCGTTGACTCACAACATGTTGTTATCGTAGGATGGGATTGATACTACTGTGCTATGTACACACTTTATATACATATGAAACGAGGATTCTAGAATAGTCGTAACAAAGTGAAAACACTTGAACAAGGAGCAGATCAACAATCAGGATGAACAATAACGACAACACAAAGATAGTTCGAGAACAGCTACGACTCAAGCGAGGTGGCAGGATGAATGCTGAACAGTAAACTATACCTCCATAGGTTAAGGTATAATAAGAAGGGATGATTTCATTCCTGCTAGTTCGAGGTGTTGTCTTGCCGAAGGAACAAACTGTACCCTTGACCGTATCTGGTGCAACTGTTGTAAGACTACGAATAATGATGCGAGGTTTAAGTTAAGAGGAAACAAGGATATCATTACTGCCTATTTCTCCCAGACTTTAACACGGGTTATATATCTGAGAAAGGTGTGGCAAACAAATTCTAGAAAGTACACCAACGCGTAAGAAATCAGTAAGCAAGAAGAAGCGAGAAGAAAATAGAATCCCCTCGAATATGTGGCATCGCGTCGTTCTTAGTAAGCCGTGAGTGGTGGTGGCGGGCTGAACTTCAACAGCAACGCTGCGGGAAGCAAAGAACGGTTGTTGCAACGCCACTTTCTTTGTAATCGGGTAAATTTTGTTCACGAAATCGAGTTTTGTTACTCTCCCGTCAGCTCTTTCAAACTTTGGTAACCAAAGAACTTTCACCAACGGCCATAAGAATGGTGCTCGCTGCGGCAATGGCCCTTTCTACTAGTATGATTCACTTTCATTTCGTTTACAGTATCATGAGTTTGGCTGCAAATTGGCGGGCGTTACCACTTTGCTTGACCACTGGCTTGTCAAATGGGGTAAGGTAGTTAGATTTCAAGTTGTTGGAGGTGTCCAGTAAGGTGTGATCCTTTTGTCCAAAGCGTGCGGAATATATGTCAAATGGATTTGGACTTAAATGGACTTAAATTCAGATAGTTTGTTGAGAATTTGCTGTTGGCTGCCCTGCAGACAACAAATTGGAGGGGGTGCAAGTGAAATCTAAAATCGGCATGGGGCGTCTTCCCTTCAATCCATCAACCCCTTCTCAAAATAAGACGTCAGCCTTGCATTCTTAAAGCTCGAAATAATGTTTTGCATTCGCTTTTGAAACCTGTCAGAGAATCACGATTTCGATGAAGGAGGTGGTGACTTCCCACCTAGTTGGGAGAGCAAGTTGATGTTTGGGAGAACAGTAATGAAGAGAAATTACTGCTTAAACTCCGACTGATAGCTGTGTCGACAACGACTTCCACAACCTCCCTTTGGTCCATGATAGGTTGACAGTCATGGAAAGCAAGATACATCTACTATAACGACTTGAAGATGCGGAGTTTTTCCGGGTTGTTCTATCGAAGGTGGTGACTTCGACGTGATGAATTTTTGAAACCTAGAAGGTGAAGGAGGTGAAGGGATGAGTGGAAATCGGGAAACTTAAAGCGGTCGGTCTCTCCTCACAGGGGGGGGGGGGGGGGGTTTGAATTCAAGTGTGTGTCATGTGTCATGTGCTCGTGTAAACGGATGTGTAAATGAGCAGCGAGGTAGAGACAGCCTGAGATTTTTGTAAACTTTTCAGGTTGACGATGAGAAAGAACGTGACACTATTTTTTTCCTGTGTGCAAGATTGAAATGAAATGTGGCCAACAATACCAGATGACCTTCAATTAGTCCGTCTTAATCACCATCCAATGTAACTCGGGCAAAATAGGGACTACATTGTAGCGTCAGCTGTGACCCCTCCCGGCTTTTTTCCCATATCCTTCCCCCTTCTGTTTACCCATGACGATATGTCACTTACCTGATTTCGATTTTCGGGAGGAATGCGAGCATGGATCCGGAGGGAGGACGAAAGGGGAGGGATGTGGCTGATGTGGTTGTTTTGGTGAGAAACCCAACCATATTGTTGGTCATGGTCACATGATGGGAGCCGCCTTCCGACCGCCCGAAACCTTATGAACTGATTGGGACACTTTAATTTTTTGGGTGAAGAGCAACTGATGGGCGATAGTAGGGCTTCTATGGTGCTGCCATAGAGCCCAGGTGACAAGAACCGGAGCTATCCTAAGATGGATAGGGCCATGGCCACCGCTCAAAAACTGCTGATGCACTGTGTTCCCAGAGTGTCCTCCATGTATTCTACCTTCATGTGAGTACCTCTTTCCTCATGACATGGCCTAATGCATAAATAATTGAGTTCGGGTTCTTCACTGGCTGATGGTCTTTCAAGAAGCGTGAGAAACCGGCGAGGCATGTGCGGGGACTGAGAGGCGACGCGAGACACATATCGTCGACAGAACTCTACTCTCGCGCGATAGAACCCCAGCAAGCCAAGTCTGCTCTCGCGCGATAGAATCCATTGACTCCTCCGCCACCACCCTGCACGATTCGGGTTCCCCTGCGACTGAACTCTCCTCTCGCGCGACAGAACTGGTTACGATCAAGTAGGATAGGCCCCATAGCGATCATCTGAACATATTGAAGGAAACATGGTCCTTCACAAACGACAGCCGGCGATCACGGTCTTTTCCTGTGGTTTAGGAAGGTTTCCCCTCTCGGGTGGACCAGAATGGCGATGACTGAGTTGATTCAGCGTTCCAACAGTTTATAAGGAATCTGAAAGAGGACTGTTATCGTTTACTCTGCCCTGGATCAATGGTCATATACTTGCGTTGGATCAACAAGTCATTCTAGGGAACGGGGATCAAAGTCATTTCTTGTGGCTACCTGGATCAAACGGTCAGTTTCCTAACACCTTGGATCAAAAGTCATTTCTGATGCGGATGCGCTGGATAAATGCCCTTTGCTGACTGATGGCCGCATCAACCACCTCGAAACTGATTCTAATAATTTCTGAGAATAGAAGCGAGAAATCAGAGTGGTCCAACTTAGAAAGTTGAGGGGTGGTGGTGCCTCTTCCGCCTTCCACTTCAGTTTCCTGTGTTGAGCCGCCTCCAGCCGTGAGGGGCACGCTGACCGGAAACACAGATGGCCTCCATTGAGTCTCTTCCCATCGAGCTCCTCATGCATATCATCGGGCTGCACCTCCTTGACCTTCAACATAGGCTTCCCGATGATTCGCAAGGATCCTCAGTTCCCTCCTCTCTA
The DNA here is from genome assembly GCA_021432655.1 of Atractiella rhizophila. Classification (NCBI taxonomy): domain Eukaryota; kingdom Fungi; phylum Basidiomycota; class Atractiellomycetes; order Atractiellales; family Hoehnelomycetaceae; genus Atractiella; species Atractiella rhizophila. Next base: position 14,691 of record MU271231.1, on the reverse strand, counting down.
TCCCCTGGCAAGGTTGAGGTGCTGTCAATAGTGGAATCACTTACACCTTACTAACAAAAGTGTACAGGCTAGGTCTCCAATTTGGTACTCCTCCTGGCCGCGATCCTATTCGTACTCTTCATTCCGACTACTTTCACTTGTTTGCAGCCGCTTCCGGGTGGCAGCACTGCAATGCTGGTTGCATACTATTTGTATATCTACTAGTACAACGGTTACGCGGGAGGGATATCCCAGTTTCAAAGCGATTGAATGGTTAACACAAGTAGGGGTCATCAACGGAGGAATGGAGATGAGGCAGCGAGTGAAAAATGTTTCTTGGATTTTCGAAAAGGATTCCGAGGAACAAACTGAAGAAGGCACTTCGACTCGCGGAAAAGTCGCTTCAATAGATTTAGGAAAAACTTTGGCTTCCTTTCCAAGCCTGAGGGGGTTGTGGATCAGCTGGCACGCAGCTGATATCGTGGATTTCCATCTTCCTCTAATCTTCAGCTTTGACGACGGCGAGGGCAGGAAGATGGACAACCTAAAACAGTTGACATTGAATCCCGACGATGGGGAAGAAGAAAACACTCACCTTGGACGGATTAGCTTGGTGGATCTGGAAAGGATATCAAAAGTCGCTCCGAACCTACAGATACTGACGGTTCACTACCTTCGTTCCTCCCCTTCAAAGCCTCCGGTGAGGCGTCTAGCTGCCCTTACCCATCTCGCCCTCTACGAGTGCAAGCTTCGACCGTCCGATCTCTCCACCCTCTTCCTCTGGGTCACGGTCTCTCTCCGATCCTTGGCACTCATTCACCTCTCGTCCGACGGTTACTCCGCCTCGCATCTTCCAATGGCTCTCGAGCCTCTCTGCCCTCACCTCGAAACCTTGTGTTGGAAAGCCTCCTGGGACGACGACTGTTTCGCCAGCTTCTTAGGTCCATTGTTGGGGAAGATGAAGAGCCTTAAGGCTCTGGTAGATCTTGGTGGGAATGCTCTGGACGGAAGGAGTGCGCTTAAGGGTCTGCCTGATACCTTAGAAACAATGGCACTCCGTGTGGGGAATAATGAACAATGGAAAGCGGAGGTCGTCCTGAAAGCATTGGTGGGCCAGTATGGGGAGAGAGAAAAGAAAGCCTTGAGGAGATTGAGGAGATTACGAATTTTCGGGCATGGTTGGGGTTTGATGGAAGGTTTGGAGCTCCTCAATCTCTTGACGTCCTCGAATGCAAACGTGACGACGGAAATGAGCGATGGAGACACCTTCTTCCTCATGGACTCGGAGCTTCAGAGATTTATTTGCTGTGACTCGAGTACCATCGATCCTAGCATTCCGTTGTGCCAAATCCAAACCCATTTTTTCAAGAAAGTCGGAAGTCATCGAATGGACGGGCGGTTATTTTCGAAATGGGTTTACCGGAAGGTTCCCTTTTCCATTACAGGTGTTCTCGCATGGGACGATACTTTTTAACTTTCTGAATCGTTACCCTAGCGTATGACCTTGAAATTTGAAAGCTCCAATGGACCCATACAGGAGGGAATGCCATTAGTACAGGTATCTCACTGCCTTCAACTGAGGGTTTCCGTACCAAACCACAAGGATTGACATTTCAGCAGCTTGTCGGCTGTCCTCCTGGCCGCTAACGTGCTGAAGCTTGGCGAGGTTGTATTCTCCCCTACAGCAATTACCTCCATATTACGAAGGATCAATTGGGCAGAATATCATAGTCAATATATTGTTCATTACGCGTTTTGTACTGACAAGCTGGGGGCCCCTCGTCCCTCGGGAGATCACATCTAGTTTCCACTGTTTTGCACTAAAAATTGGTTGACTATACTGGCTGAGATATAAACAGTAATTGAGTACTCATAACACTTGGTTGGAATCTACATTATCTGTTAAATTGTATGCAGGCACTCATGGCTTCAAGGGTGACATAATGTCAATAATGTCAAAAGCAAAATTAGGTTTCAATCCCACATAACACCAACCACACCATCGCGCAGACTCTCTACGTTGTCAACTTACTTTAAGTACATAAGGAAAATCTTGCCAAAGTGACAAAACCAGTCACTTGACTCAGTTATGAGGACAATTGCTTTTTATCTTTTAAATAAGCTTTGTTGTATATGGTTCGAAAGGTGCTGTCACGTGTATTCTGGTGGTATGCTGAGAATTTTGACGACGTTGTTGTGGATCAAGAAGTCACATAAGTCAGTAAGGAAAACAATTTTTTTTGTCCTTCAAATGGGCTTTGCTGTATACAGTTCGAAGGGCGCCAACACGCGCATTCTGTTGGTATGCTCAGAATTCTGATAGGGTTGTTGTGGGCAGTGATATAAGAGCTCCAAAGTACATGCGTGAGTCATGGTCAGACCCTTCGTGCTTTTTATATAAGGATTTTGCTCACTTATGTTCAGCAATTTTTGTTGACATCTATCAACCGCTATCAACATCCATCAACTAAATATACTATTCGTAAACTTCATCCACTTACGCAAAGCGTGGTTGTTTCCAGTGCTCCCACCAATACAGTTCGGTACGGATGAAACTGTACTAACAAAACTGTTACAAACAGTTGTCGAGCCCGCACTGATACTGAGAAGACCACACTAGCCGATACAGTCTTACGGACTAAAACAAGCTCAGTTTCGGAAGTACCATAGAAATTCGCTGACTCAGTATTACGGCTTAGACCTGCATGCTTCGTCGCATTCATACAAGAAGAAGAGTTTTTCCACCTTCCTATGCTCATCGTCAATCTGTCAATCACAGAATTTTCTGAATCTGCAGGCCACACAAGTATCATATTCTTCTCCTGTGACATTCTTCATGAATGATTTAAAAAGGTGTGTCCCATCCCATCTCAACTCTCACAATTTCTCTTTCATTCAAGTTGTGACATTACTCATGTCAAGTCCAGGACCAGACTCGCCACTGCGTTTGATACCTTCGGGAGGTTCGCAGCGTTTAACACTCGGCAGAAGCCACCAGTCGTCTTCAAAGCTACGACCTCTTGACAAATGACATCGCTCCCGTCCTGCTACCACCTCGTATTCGACTCGCATTTCAGCGCAAGCCAACGTTCGGCAAATCTCCAGCAATGTCAAGGTTACAAGAGCTTCCACTACTCGAAAAGTAATATGCAGAGAAGGAAGCTAGTCAACGGAGCAGTGTTGTCGCTGGCGATGGCGAACAGCCTGTCGGCCCTGAGATTGGATCTTTAGTAAGTTGTTCTTCTTGTTCAATTGGATTAGGGGTAGGGAGTGTTAAGAGTGTACATGCGTGAGATCAGGCTGCATGCACAGGAACCCCAACCAAAAATACACAAGTAACCGCTCTGCGTGGAAGGACCTCTGTTGAAAGTGTGGTATGTGACCAATACAATGTTTCTCCATATCATGGCTGATTGAATTGTCCAGGTAAAACCTTTCAACACGTACAGCTGTTGTTTCAACGGCGAGCCTGTCAACTCTGACATCAGGAAAGACTTGGAAGGTCATCACATCAGCCCCTCATGGTCTCGGCAAGCTGGACTACCCCCAGACAAAGGAAGAATAGGAAGAAATGTGCACAATCCCTTACAGCAATGTAGTAGGCTCTATGATGTACTTGGCCATCTCCACTCGTCCAGATATCGCTCACGCAGGCTCTGTACTTGGAAAGTACCTCTCTAATCCTGGAAAGAAGTACTGGGAAGCAGCGAAGCATCTTCTATGATACCTCAAAGGAACTCAGAACTTAGGAATTGAGTATTCTGCAGCTGATTTCGACCTCAAGCAACCTTTTCACGCCTTCTGCGATGCAGATTTTGCTGGGTGCAAGGATACTGGACGTTCTACGGGAGGCTCTCTCCTCAAGATAGGCAACGGGGCAGTCAGTTGGAGCAGCAAACTACAATCACTTGTTGCCCTTTCTACTACCAAAGGAGAATACGTCTCAGGAGTCTCAGCTAGCCAAGAAGTTGTCTAGCTACGGATTCGTTAAGAAGAAATTGGCTTCGCTCCTCAAGGTCCTACAGCTCTCTTCACAGATAGCAGCAGTGCTCTACAGGTATCCAAGAACCCTGAGCACCATGGTCGAATGAAACACCTGGACCTTCGCTTTTATTGGCTCAGGGATGTTGTTGAGATGGGCAAGATCAGTCCAGTCTTCTGTCCGGGTATCAATATGCCAGCAGACCTCCTTACCAAGGCACTTCCAGTAGCTAGCGTGGATAAGTTTCGACTTATGATGGGTTTGCGCCCCTACCCAAGTGTATGAGGCAGTTATGGGGTGCAATAAAAATCCTTTCCTCCTGCGTGGGGTTACAAGACGCCGCTTTAAGCGGTACGAGGACTTTTCCTCTTCTTTGATGGCAAAAACTAATATGCTTTGTGCTTTATATTGAATATAAATTGTACAAATTCGGTGGGAGACTCTCTGGATTTGGTGGGAGCATCAAGACACAGCTGCCCAGGTGGGAGTGTTAGTCTTAGTGTGTTGTTTTGGTCATCTGTCTCTTAAGACTCTTATGAGTTATCACTATGTAGTTTGGTTCTGCCTAGGAGTGTTGGTGCTCATTATTGACCACCAACTACTTCTAGCCTCAAATGCTTTCATTTCCAATCTATGCAAACGTGTTTCCCAGGTTTGAAACGTCATTCCCACTTTCCACGGGAGTTTCCGATCTTTGCAAACGTGTTTCCCATGTTTGCAAACATGTTTCCAAGGTTTCCAACATGTTTCCCACGTTTGCAACGTCATTCCCAGGTTTGCAAACGCGTTGCCCATCTTTGCAAACATGTTTCCTGTCTTTCCAAACGTGTTTCCCATCTTTCCAAACGTGTTTCCAAGCTTTCCAAACATGTTAGCCCATCCTCACTGCAAACCTGGGACATGTGGGATACATATTTGCAAAGTGGAAAATATGTTTGCAAAGTTCGGAAACATGTTTGATATCCTGGGAAACACGTTTGGATACCTGGGAAACATGTGAAACATGTTTGCAAACTTCGGGAAGGTGTCTGAAGTCCTGGGAAACATGGGAAACATGTTTGCAAAGTCGGAAGCATGTTTGCAAACTTTGGGAACATGTTTGATATCCTGGGAAACATGGGAAACTGTAAGGATCTAAGGCTAGGAGTGGTTGGTGGTCAATAATAAGCACATTAGAGAAGTATAGAGAGACATACCTAGGAGTGGTTGGTGGTCAATAATGAGCACCAACACTCCTAGGCAGAACTAAACTACATAGTGATGACTCATACGAGTCATAAGAGTCATAAGAGGCAGATGACCAAAACAACACACTACAACTAACACTCCCACCTGGGCAGCTGTCTCTTGATGCTCCCACCACATCCAGAGAATCTCCCACCGAATTCATACAATGTATACTCGATATAAAGCAGAAAGCATATTAGTTTTTTGCAATGAAAAGAAGAGGAAAAGTCCTCGTACCGCTTAAAGCGGCGTCTTATAACCCCACAGAGGAGGAAAGGAATTTTATTGCGCCCCATAACTGCCTCAGACACTTGGGTAGGGGCGCAAACCCATCATAAGTCGAAACTTGTCCACGCTGGCGACTGGAAGTGCCTTGGTGAGGAGGTCCGCTGGCATATTGGCCCCGGACAGAAGACTGGACTGATCTTGCCCATCTCAACAACATCTCTGAGCCAATAAAAGCGAAGGTCCAGGTGTTTCATTCGACCATGGTGCTCAGGGTTCTTGGATACCTGTAGAGCGCTGCTGCTATCTGTGAAGAGAGCTGTAGGACCTTGAGGAGCGAAGCCAATTTCTTCTAGAAGATTCCTTAGCCAGACAACTTCTTGACCTGCTGAGACTCCTGAGACATATTCTGCTTCGGTAGTAGAAAGGGCAACGAGGGATTGTAGTTTGCTGCTCCAACTGACCGCTCCGTTGCCTATCTTGAGGAGATAGCCTCCCGTAGAACGTCCAGTATCCTTGCACCCAGCAAAATCTGCATCGCAGAAGGCGTGAAAAGGTTGCTTGAGGTCAAAACCAGCTGCAGAATACTCAATTCCTAAGTTCTGAGTTCCTTTGAGGTATCGTAGAAGATGCTTGGCCGCTTCCCAGTGCTTCTTTCCTGGGTTAGAGAGGTACTTTCCAAGGACAGAGACTGCATGAGCGATATCTGGACGAGTGGAGATGGCCAAGTACATCATGGAGCCAACAACGTTGCTGTAAGGGATTGTGCGCATTTCTTCTTGTTCTTCCTTTGTCTGAGGGCAGTCCTGCTTGCTGAGACCGTGTCCAACGTTGAGAGGAGTGAGGACAGGGTTGCAATCGTCCATCTGTTGGCGTTCTAGGAGGTCCTTAACATACTGTTCTTGATCCAACCACATCATTCTTCGCTTTCTATCCCTCCTAATACGAACCCCAAGTAGGAATTCCGTTGGTCCAAGGTCTCTGAGTTTGAATCGCTTCCCCAACTCCCTCTTGAAGTCCTCTACAGCACCCTTTGATGTGCTAGCGATCGTAATATCATCCACAAAGACCGGGACAAGTACTTTGATGTCCCCCTTCGAGTAAATCCACAGACTAGAGTCGCTCTTGATCTTCTTAAATCCCATATCGATGAGTTCCTTATCGAGTTTCTTCTGCCATTGACGCCCTCCTTGCCTTGTGCCATAGATGGCCTTGATTAGCTTGAGAACGTACTCTGGAGGACCCTGTGGATGACCTTCTGGTTGTTGTGCATAGACCTCTGCATCCATATCGCCGTTAAGGAATGCCGTAGAGATGTCCACTGACTCCAACTCCATGTCCAAGACACAAGCGAGCGAAAGAATTGTCCTAAGTGTCGCCCATTTGACCGTCGATGCGAAAGTATCAAAGTAGTCGAATCCAGGGCGTTGAGAGAACCCCTTGATGACGAATCTGGCCTTGAAGCGCTCAATAGAACCATCTGACTTCTTCTTAACCGCAAACACCCATCGAGAACCAACAATTTTTGCTCCTTTAGGCGGTTTGACCAGAATCCAACTCTTGTTGTCCAAGTGAGATTGAATCTCCTTCACTGTCGCTTCATGCCATTCCTTCGCATTAGGGCTTGCCATCGCTCTTGAATATGACTGAGGGACCTCTACTCCTGTTGCTGCACTCATGGCATGCTCTGTGACAAGCATATAGCCATATTCCATCGCCTCTGGCTCAGTGAGTACGTCACATTCCTTTACCAACATCCCAAGCTCGTCTGTTGACTCTTCATTGTTTTGAGGGGCTTCTGGGGTCCTAAATCTGTCTACAGGTCGTCCTCTACTCGTAGAATAAATTCTTGAAGGCCTGTTGACAGGGGGAGGTGTCGAAGCTGCTGGAGGAGGTTGATCTGGCGTTGTTGGGCGGATCTGGAGTGGATCTGGAGACTCTGAGAATGTAGGCATATGAACTCCTGTCCAAGGATCTCTCTGCATGGTGTACTGACGAGGTGGGGTGTCCTAGGGCGTTCAGGCACAAGCTGTAGCGGATCTGGAGATGGCTCTTTCTTCTTCTTCTTCTTCTTCTTCTTCTTCTCTTACCTGTAGGGCTGAAACCGATTTGGAGAATGTATTCCAAGTGGTCTGGGTTGGTCCTGAGGTGTAGGTGGTGCTCCTGGCTGTCGAATCCATCCTTCTTCTTCTTCTTCATCGTCGTCTAGCGAAATCCTGGCTGGAGGAGCGGCTGGAGCATTATTCTGTCCATCTCCCACCTGATCCTGACGCTCCTTCCATTCATCAAGTGGTCCCTGTGGCTCTTCCAACGTAATCTTCTCCTTCCTGACCTTGCAGAGCATCTCTCTCTCATCAAATCTGGCAACATCTCGAACGTAGACCTTCTTTGCAACAGGATCCCAGAACTCCCACCCTTTCGCTGCAAGGGAATAGCCTATAAATGCGCATTTTCGAGTATGAGATCCTAAGCTGTGTGGCCTTTCATCCTTCTGAACTTGAACGTAGGCAGTGCATCCAATGATTCTGAATCTTGAGATGGTTGGAGTAAGTCCAGTGAGTTTCGTGTGGGGAATAGCATGGTTGATTGAAGCTGAGGGAGATCTGTTGCGAATGTGGACAACTGCTGAAGCGATAGATGGCCAGAGAAAGAGAGGAAGCCCAGATTCTTCAAACATGGCGACCATAGTCTCCTGAATCGTCCTATTAGCTCGTTCTGCCCTGCCATTCTGGTGAGGAGAGTTCCTGATCGTCTGTTCGCGCTGAATACCACAGGCCTTGAGGTATTGATCGAATTCCTTAGAGGAATAAGCGCCTTCCTTGTCCTCTCTAAACTTCTTGATCTTCTTCCCAGTAACATTCTCTACCCAATTCTTGAAGGTCTTGAAGAGTTCTGGGGCCTCTGATTTCTTCTTGAGGAAGGCAATTGTGCAATGATTTGTTGCTTCATCGATGAAGGTGACCCAATATCGATATCCTTCTCTGGAAGTGACTGGAAGAGGTCCATGCAGGTCTGAGCTGATCCTACCCAGTACTTCCTTCTCCCTGGTCTCTGCTGACTTGTTGAAGACCCTGTGCTGCTTCCCAGCTAGGCATGGCTCGCAAATAGGGTCTGGATCATCCTCCAAGTCCAAAATCATCCCATTCACAAGTTCCTTCCTCTTCAGACGCTTGATGTCCTCATAATTCAGGTGTCCAAGTCTCCTATGCCATAGAGAAGCATCCATGGGCAGTGTAGAAGCATTCCCAGCGAATTCTGGAGCAGGAAGGGTGTTCCCATCAAGTATCCCAGCCATGCTTCCATTCTTGTAGTCCACAGTGGCAGTAAGGCAGAGTTTTTGATGCTGGAAGAAGAGAACCTTGTTGTGCTTGATGGAGACCCTCATTCCCTTGTAGATGGTAAGCTTGAAGACTGATAAAAGGTTGTTGTAGAGCTTGGGGACATGTAGGACATCTGAGATGGTGATGGTGATGGTCTTCTTCTCCCCCAACTTGGCTTCAAAGATCAAGCTCCCAATCCCAGCACTCCAAATTACTTCTCCACTTGCTACCCTGATAGGAATAACTTTCTTGTGATAGGTTCTGAACCAATGACGATGGGGAGACATGTGGGAAGTTGCACCAGTGTCTGCTATCCACTCAAGGCTTGCTTGAGGCATAGTAACATCATTTGCTGCAGCAAGACTGTTCAGCCCAGCAAATTCCAACCCATTAAGAGCCATTTCCATCCCAAACATCCTCCTAGACCCTGTGGTTGAGTCCTAAGATCCCCTGATGTGATGCAGAAAGAGTGATAGGGGCTGATGTGATGATGATGTGATGGTGGCAAATTTCGAAAATTTGACTCTTCTGATCAAGGTGATCTGTTGTAGGATAGTAGAATAGCCTATTGTGAATCCAATGGCGATAAAATGTCCAGATCAGACCAGATCTGACTTCAAAAAGTCGAAAAATGCGTTTTGGGGGTATGAAGGAGGTGATGGAGTGGCTATCTCGAAATTTTCGCTTATTGTGACCAAAATGGTTCCTAGTAAAGTTGTAGCGCAGTGTTTCACGATCAAAATAAGCCCTATAACGTCCAAATTCGTCAAAGTTTGAGTGCAGGGTGGCAAAGTGCGTTTTGAAGCAGGAGATGGGTGGTAAGGTGATAAATTTCGATATTTCTTGATTCCTGAGTAAGCAGACACCTTCTAAGGTGGTAAAGGAAGGTCTGAGGATCACAGATCTGTCTTGATCATCGAAATTGAGCGAAATTTGAGTGCAGGAGGGTGAAAATGTGGTCTGGAGGAGGGGGAAGGTGATGGGTGTGGCAAAGTGTAATCCTAGCCACCAGCTCTCGCTACCATGTAAGGATCTAAGGCTAGGAGTGGTTGGTGGTCAATAATAAGCACATTAGAGAAGTATAGAGAGACATACCTAGGAGTGGTTGGTGGTCAATAATGAGCACCAACACTCCTAGGCAGAACTAAACTATATAGTGATGACTCATACGAGTCATAAGAGTCATAAGAGGCAGATGACCAAAACAACACACTACAACTAACAGAAACATGTTTGCAAACTTCGGGAACATGTTTGAATGCCTGGGAAACATGGGAAACATGCT
>MU271230.1:98330-133650 GCA_021432655.1 Atractiella rhizophila | reverse complement strand
CCGCAACGAGCCACTGCCGCATTTCAGATTGTTGGAGCTTTTCATTCCCGACGAATCCCTGGACACTTTTCTGTACCCCATTTTGCGAGCTTGCAAGGGAACATTGGAGATTCTGCGACTCTCCGGCAGGGAGTATCCCGGCTGGGCACCTCAGGAGCACGTTGCCTGGCCTGCTCGCTCCGAGGGACATCCTTTATATCTCACCAAGGACTTCTATGACCTTGTTGCTCAAATACCCCGCTTACAAGTTCTTGAACTGCGTCACTTCCCGTTAGCAGATTGGGAGTTCCCCTGCACTGGACCCTTCACTCCCAGTTTACAAGAGTTGGCCCTTACCCGTTGCTTTGGAAAGGGAGCAGGTTGCCATATTTTGACCATGACATCTGCCCTCTTTAAAGACACATTGCGTGTGTTATATCTGGTTGCTCCACAGTTTGAATGGTCACCTAAAATATATGAAGCACTCAGAGATCCGGAGAAGTGGAGGAAAAATTTGAAGGATGGAGGCAGGTCTTCAGATTACCTGAACTTACGGCTCTTCTTTTATTGAAGTGAGGTGTTGTCAAGTGTGACAATTCTATGGTGAATAGAATGAATGACAATTGTAAACTATGCAGTTTTCACCATGTGTAACCCCATTAAATTAGTCTGAGTCTGGAGCCAGTGAGTCCTCCTCCATGGTAGCTATAGGCAATCTTGAAGTCTGATGTGCCTAGTTTAACCATCAGTTTGAGGATGGTATGCTGCTGATGGAGCTGCTTGAATCCCAAGAAGTCCATAGAGGGCTGTGGTGACATCTGAGACAAATTTGTTTGGGTGGATGCAAAGCTGTGTGTGAATGTGATGTATTAGGTCATGTACTGCAAGGACAATGCTAAGCAGAAATCCTGAGAGAACAAACTAGGTCTCTCGGGGCATTGTTCTTGCCTATATACATAAAGGGCTAAACAGCTACAAATACAATAACTCTAACTTCATCTAAGATATGGTGCAAAGGTCACGTTGTGGTAGCTAAACGTACAAAGGCAAAATTAGAGAGTCAACTACAACCACCACTACCACCACTCGCAACTGGTACAACCTCCCACTAAGAACAACTACAACATATGTAGGGCAAAGAGATGGGGAAACAGAAATGTGAAAAAAAGAATAAATCAAGACCCTGAGGCAATTTTCATATATTTTTGTTAACTATGGCCAAGAGATTGGGCTCAATTGGCCTTGCTTGCTAAGCTCTCCTACAACAATCGGATATATTCTTCCACACAATACTCTCACTTTATGCTTGATTGTAGCCAACATCTCCGACTGCACTTTGAATCAGTAACATACATGACATTTCCAGCAGCAGACCAGTTTGTAAAGGATATGAAGGAGGCAGAGGCAGAGGCAGAGTCAGTATTGAGGTGTGATAGCTAAATGTGTGTATGAGGGCAAAAATAAAGGTCAACCACCACCACCACCACTCGGAACTTGTACAAACTCTGGCTAAGAACTGCTACAGAGGAAGGCAGCTGACGAGATGGCAAAGTTTTATGACTGGAAGAGATCGCCTGCAACACCCTACTACAATGGTGATTTAGTCCGGGTCAGTGCAAAAAATATCACAACGATGAGACCTATCAAGAAACTCTCAGACAAGTGGTATGGACTTTCAAGATTTTACAGAAAATTGGTGACTGGAACATCCGACTTAATCTCTCTGCACACTGGAAGATACATCCAACATTCCATGTCTGCCTGTTAAACAAGGCATAACCGGACATGCTTGCCCCTCCTGTACCAGACACTATTAATGGTGATGGTGTGGAAGAATATGAAGCAGAGGAGATTTATGAGGAAAAGAAGAGGTGGAAAGTTTCAATACTGTGTACGATGGAAAGGATACACTGTGGCCAGTGACTCTTGAAAACCACTCCAAAACCTTCAAGACCACGCCAAAGGTGCCATTGATGACTTCCACCACAAAAATCCTACTCTCAAAGTGCCACCTTTTTGCAATTCGTCATTTTCACCGCACTCAAGGCAGTCACAACAACCCCACAAGAGTTAATGTTGTATGCTCCATTGCAAAGGATCTTTAACGCCCTTGATGCCTTCTCCAATGGATAATTGAAGTTGGGCTAGACATCTTTAATGGTGGCAATATGTACATTGGTATATCTTCCTTGTGAAAACTATGGTCATGGCTCATTGGTCTTCCTTCCACATAAACACTTTACACCATACGCTGGCACAATGCATATTTGGTGCTTCGACGCAAACCACAATACACTGTTGTGACCACAAGCTCCATCTCCTAGAGGCTTCCCATGGTCAGTAAGAAACCGACAGTGATCGATCTTGTCTTTGGATATTTTCAGTACCTTTCAGATCCAGAAAATAGGAGGGTATTGTCAGGATCACCCCCAGATTGCCTATTTTAGCCTATTTAGAGTTGAGGGCTCAATATATGTTTGTGTAGCTTTTTCAGTCTGCTCATCTGTCTGAGCGTGATAGGCAGTCAATGGTGTCCAACGAATCCAAGAAATGAGTACAGATCCATCATAAATCTCCTAACTCTTACCCTCTGTCTGATGTGATTTCTTCAGGCAGGCCATGGAGTTTCCAAACATGATCTCAAAAAATGTGAGCCAAACCTGCAGAGTCCATCATGTGTGTAGAGGGAATGTAGTGTGTGTGTTTAGAGAGACGATCAATCATAACCAAGATAGCATTATATCTGCTACTCATTGGTAAAGGACCTATGATGTCAACAGAAATGATTTGCCACCGATGAGAGGGTATCTTGTTTGATTACTAACAGTAGGCACCCCAGGATACAACCCTGCCTCCATCAAAACAGCATCCTGACGAAAATGTTGGCTCTCAGCCAACCGGGGTAGAACCCTGTCTCAGATAAGAACACAAATCCAGTCAAGGTCGATACGTTATCTACAACAGCTGACTAGGGTTTGAGAACCAAAATTTCAAGGAAACTATGCCTTGGCAATAGGTTATCGACAGAAGCTGAAGAGGGTCTGAGGACCAAAATTTCATGGAAACTTAGGTTATCAACAACTGCTCAAGAGGGGTGAGGGAAGTGCAATTGGAATAAAACTAGCCCATGTCGATACTTTATCGACAGCAGCTCAAGAGGGGTCTGAGGAGCATAATTTACTGGCCTATGTTGATAGGTTATCAACACCAGCTGAAGTGGGGTCTGGTATGGAACACTGATGATCTCTGTCAGCTTTCCAGCTCTAACAAATGTAGGCATGCAGTTTCTCGAAGAAGACTTGCTTACTTGAGTGCCTCCTGTTGTCACCTCTGCATTATAGTTACTGATGTTGAAATAAATGTTTAGTCCACAAAGTTGATTGACCCTCCTGCCAGATAATCCTGATCTGTTACCTATGGCCATATTCAGTCCACAGGCAAGTCAATTATATCAAGTTCAATTTCAACTACATACCTGTCCACTACCAAGTTGTTCTCTATAGTCGATGTCTCGTTGATCCCCCAATTTACTAAGCTTTTAGTCTTATCAGTATTGCCCTTCAATAAAGCAACCGCCACATTATGTGGTCCCCTACTCACAGATTGTCCCATCCTGTTCCAAATAGAACAATGAGGACTCAAATGGTGAATCCTCTTCAGATTCTGTTCCCAACCTCCTTTCGGAAAGAGATCTGCCCATAGCTCTAGAACATACACCTGAGAAAGTATTAAGTTAATCTGAGTGGTTTAAACATACCAAACAGATCGATGCACCAACTTATCCATTTCACATTAATCCAGGAAACTGTTTTCCTGATATATTGCAGTCGTTCTATGTACACATCAATTAACCTGATTTGTTCTCCTTCACTGACAAGAAACAACCTCTCAAACAAACCACTCAGCATCTTCAGATATCTAGATGATCGATTATGTAACAAGTCACCTATGCCATCAATGTGCTCTCCGTATATCTGATCCCAATCATATGCAATTGTGGCTGATTCTGCAGCCTTCCTCTCTCTGTCGGTCAGCACCTTCTTCCTTCTTCTATCACCTGGAAGCTCAGGAGGTTGATGATTGAAATCTGAGAAATCTGCCATTCGTATCCTTAAAGTGTTAATGATGCCAGGAACTCTTAAGGAAGGCGATGGTGCAATGATTTGTTGCTTCATCAATGAAGGTGACCCAATATTGATATCTTTCCCTGGATGTGACTGGAAGAGGTCCATGTAGGTCTGAGCTGATTCTAGCCAATATCTCCTTCTCCCTAGTCTCTGTGGACTTATTAAAGACCCTATGTTGCTTCCCAGCTAGGCATGGCTCGCAAATAGGGTCTGGATCATCCTCCAGGTCCAAAATCATCCCATTCACAAGTTCCTTCCTCTTCAGACGCTTGATGTCCTCATAATTAAGATGTCCAAGTCTTCTGTGCCACAGAGAGGCATCCATAGGCAGTGTGGAAGCATTTCCAGCAAATTCTGGAGCAGGAAGGGTGTTCCCATTGAGTATCCCAGCCATGCTTCCATTCTTGTAGTCCACAGTGGCAGTAAGGCAGAGTTTTTGATGCTGGAAGAAGAGAACCTTGTTGTGCTTGATGGAGACCCTCATTCCTTTGTAGATGGTTAGCCTGAAGACTGACAGGAGGTTGTTCCAGAGCTTGGGGACATGTAGGACGTCTGAAATGGTAATAGTAGTGGTCTTCTTCTCCCCCAACTTGGTTTCAAAGATCAAGCTCCCAATCCCAGCACTCCAAATCACTTCTCCACTTGCTACTCTAATAGGAATAACTTTCTTCTGGTAGGTTCTGAACCAATGACGATGGGGAGACATGTGGGAAGTTGCACCAGTGTCTGCTATCCACTCAAGGCTTGCTTGGGGCATAGTGACATCATTTGCTGCAGCAAGACTGTTCAGCCCAGCAAATTCCAACCCATTAAGAGCCATTTCCATCCCAAACATCCTCCCAGAGCCTGTGGTTGAGTCCTAAGATCCACTGATGTGATGGAGAAAGGAGGTAGGGCTGTTGTGATGTTGATGTGATGGTGGCAAATTTCGAAATTTTGACTTGTCTGATCAAGGTTATCTGTTGTAGGATAGTAGAATAGCCTATTGTGAATCCAATGGTGATAAAATTGTCCACATCAGACCTGATCTGACTTCAAAAAGTCGAAAATTGTGTTTTAGGGGTATGAAGGAGGTGATGGAGTGGCTATCTCGAAATTTTCGCTTATTGTGACCAAGGTGGTTCCTAGTAAAGTTGTAGCGCAGTGTTTCACGATCAAAATAAGCCCTATAACGTCTAAATTCATCAAAGTTTAAGTCCAGGGTGGCAAAGTGCGTTTTGAGGCAGGAGATGGGTGGTAAGGTGATAGATTTCGATATTTCTTGATTCCTGAGTAAGCAGACACCTTCTGAGGTGATAAAGGAAGGTCTGAGGATCACAGATCTGTCTTGATCATCGAAATTGAGCGAAACTTGAGTGCAGGAGGGGTGAAAATGTGGTCTGGAGGAGGAGGAAGGTGATGGGTGTAATCCTAGCCACCAGTTCTCGCTACCATGTAAGGATCTAAGGCTAGGAGTAGTTGGTGGTCAATAATGAGACATTAGAGAAGTATAGAGAGACATACCTAGGAGTAGTTGGTGGTCAATAATGAGCACCAACACTCCTAGGCAGAACTAAACTACATAGTGATGACTCATATGACTCATATGAGTCATACAAGGCAGATGACCAAAACAGCACACTACAACTAACATAACTATGGACTTAATAGTTTTTCTTGGAAGTGTACCTTCAAGTAACAGTAGTTCTCGCAAGTTAGCTGGTTCCATGCTTTCTGGCTGTGGCTTTTGGTGACATGTTGATGCTAATAGAGCTGGAAGAGCTGGGAGAAAAGCAGAGCGCAGGTCATCCTTCAGTGAAGAAGCTTGGTGAGTGAAGATACCATTCATGCAAGGAGCTGCAGTTGGCTGCAGCTTTTCCAGACATCTAGCAATCTGCACCATTCGTGACCGCACCTGGACAACCTTTCTTGCTTATAGGTGCACTTACAGGCTTTCATGTGTTGTTATGAGGCTCCATGAGGTGCGTGTCTTTTGAATGGCATATAAGCCTGTATGGGCACTTAAGTTCATCATCATCAACCTTGATTCAGCAAATGTATGCTGCTTGACAAGTGTGATTTATCACAACTTTGACACCCCTAATGTAGTTTCCAAAGAAGTGTTATGAGTACTCAATCACTGATTATCTCTCAGCATGTTTCTAACAGTATAGTCAACCACTTTGTATTGAAAAACAGTGGATACTTGATGTGGTCCCCCCGAGGGACGAAAGCTCCGCCAGCTTGTTCCAGAAAACTAAGGAACTTTGCCACTGAGTGGTACGAAACTAGACTGCAAAATCCGACCAAGCCCAACAAGCTGGATGCTCCTACTGATGTTGTCACCGACGTTAGGAAGATGTGGATTGCCCGCCTCCGGAAAATCTCCTCTAGATTTTTATCGATGTATACATACTGATTCATTACTTATACTTTTATCCAACTTATGCTCCCTCTGTCAAACACATGCATTCAGCTCGGAGACTTCGATATTACCATACTTTTAAAAATGTCGTTTAACCCTACTGCCCATATGAGCAACCTTCCTCTTGCCAATAGTTAGGTAGACTCTGCGGATGGTTCGTGGCTAATTCTGTTCCATGGTGCGGATATTCCTTTCATTCTGAGGGTATTCTTAGCTTCCTTCCTTTAAGGCCAATCCAGAAAAGGCAAATTTGAGCACTCTTGAGTGAGATAGAAAGCCTCTGGACCTAAACAAGATTTATTAATAAGAATTACACTGAAATTTAGATTGCATCGTGCTTCTGAATTCCTACGGTGTACAATGTGGTCAGGACATTTTCCTGGCACCGATATATTGGTCTGAATCTCAATCAACCATATGATAGCTGTGGGTTAGCAGGGTTTCCTTTCCGGCCTTTCACGGTCCGTGGTGTGCCATGAGCATCAAATTTCATGAGCATGAGAAAATGCGAACTGGTATAGTCGACATAGTTACTGAACTAGGGTGACATCGTTCGGAGCTGGGAAACATACGGATTTGGAGCAAAGAGGCATTCGAGAAACATATATGAGAGAGTGTGAACAGAAGAAATTGGGGCGGAGAGATGGCTTCAGAGAGGTTAAAGTACCAACCCAAGCACATCTCGCCGAACCGAACCACTTGCTACAATGTTGGGGTTTGTGAAGGTGAAGCTGGCATTGGACGGGAACTGCGTTCGCTGAGGAACTGATTGGTTAGGCACCAAACTGCTGGGGATATTGAAGCCAGATGAGCTAAAGTTGTTTGTGACAGAAGTTATGGATCATTATCTCATTACCCCAAATCTTCAAGCCTCCAAATCTGGTTCGAGCCTTAAAGAGCCTCTGAAGCTTGCTTTGCTCATCCTACTACGCCATCTGCAATACCATCCGTGACAAGCAGAGATCTTTGTCCAACTCACTAACCCTAACCCACATCCAGTGGCAGCAAGTAAAGTGTGAGACTCTACTATAAAAAATAAGTTCCTTTAGCTCGACTAGAGTGAGAACTAAGAGCCTCAATCAATAAATAAAAGCTTAAACGAAAAGGAGAGACATGAACCAGCTTATGCTAGCCACACTGAAGTGTAAGGCCGCTTTTATCAAGCTATCTGGGCTCCGAATTAAGAGAATGGATCTTACAGGGGGGCTTCTACAGCCCAGGGAACTTACCTCAATTCTTACCGCGCTTTCTGCTGTGAGGGCAAAGTAAGATGATGAGGAATAACATGAATTTCACATTAACAAGTAAGGCCGCTTTTATAGGCCAACAAGTGTGTCAGAGGCCTTCGTCCCTCAGGCCCCCCAACCCACTCGCAAGGGGCATGGCCCCTTGAACCCTACTGTGACTCTTGTGAGGGTTCGAGTCCAGTATGAAACGCATTTTTTACCCCCTTCAGAACAAAATTTCCTCGAGGCTTCAGAAAGGCGCAAGCATATGTGGTGAGATGGTGTAATTCATTTCGTTTCAATGTGCCTGCTGAGGGAGGTATGAATGCTCAAAAGTGCGTTTTATGACTCATGCCAAGAACGGATGGCTTTTAGAGGTAAGGATGAATGGATAAATGATCCAACAACATCGCGGGAAAGCCCATAATACATGAGTCAATAGAAAATCTTATCATTTTACTCATCTCATATCATCATTTTATTCAGCCTGCCACCTATTTTATCTTCTTTATGAGCTGGCATCTGTGGCAGGCACCCATGTACAATCCATAGAATGAATGCCAAGACACAACCACCATCCCTCACTCACGTTCCATCCCCACCTTGAGAACCACTACAGTGACAAGAGCGAATGTTGTTCCAGCTCAGGAGGGAGATGAAACCTTTGTTGCAACTAATGGCAGATGGTTGTCTGCTCCATACATGCTGTGACCTTTCAGGCTCAATTGCTAATTGATGATGGACAAAGTGTCTCTCTTCCACTGTGCAATTAACAGGATTGAACACCTGCTTTCGAAACGTCCATGATGTCAGTTTCAAGGGTTAATATCCGACAGGTAAACCTTCCAACCTAACTGTGCTAGCAGGGAATTCAACAAGGACAACATCAACAGCAACTGACACTCAGGAGTGTTAGATTGTTGCAATGCATCTTTTCATATGGAACCATTTTGGCAGGCGGTGCTTCAACTGAATCTTCCGCTCATAACCTGCGGACCTGTTCATAATTCTCACGTTTATGGTATTATTTTCATTGCCCTGAATGATAGGCATACCAATAAACAGTGGCAAGTGCTGGATTTAGCCAATTGCACTAAAATGACCAGTCATTCCCAACAGTGCAGATTAACCCTTTATACCCAAGGTTCAACACCCTTCCCTAATCTGTACTGTCTGCAACCACTTTCTCTGCCACAACCATTTCCTTCCATCATTTATAGTGGGGAAGAGCACCCACTCAACAGCTTTTATAGTGGTTTTGCCCCACTCTCACAATATGGCTAAAGTGCTCAGACAGGGGTTCGAACCTGGGTATGCAGGGTCAGCTCTCGCTACCATGCTGGTTTTAGCCAATTGCACTAAAATGACCAGTCATTCCCAACAGTGCAGATTAACCCTTTATACCCAAGGTTCAACAGTAAGTAACCGGAAAAAGATTTCGAGCGTGATAGAATGTATATACATTTCGAGCAGTTCCTCCTTCAATGCACCCGGATTTGACATCTCAGGCGGAGCAAGCATGCAACAATTCTTTGTTCATGTTGGACATGACCCTAGCTTTGTGCACATTCAATATGTCTGTGATGTTGGTAGACACGATCATACTTGCATCGTACAATGTAATTTGAGGATAGGACAATGTAATGTGATTATCCATTTCAAGAGAAAAATCTAGCAAACCTAGGCAGAGACTGAGACACGACTAGAACAGCGCTAGACATGCACTGGCAAAGCACTGATTCTCGGTACTGAGGCAACACTGACATGGCACACGATGGGCACTAAAAGCACCAGAAATCAGTTTCAAACAAAAGCACCCACTAAAAGCACCGAAGTTGCACTGCTGCAGAGCCAAATTTCGGTCACTGTTTAGCTGGTGGTGCCTTGAGTAACTAGGTCGGCACTAAGCCAGCCCGGCAAGGTTCCAGGGCATCAGTGCTGGTGGAGTGGTTGTTGGATGAGGTGAGGAAGTGGTTTCAGGATGGAGATTGGTCTTGTATGGGGGAAGGAGGGTTTGAAGGGCTATGTGGAAGTGAGAGAGATGGAGTGGCTGAAGGAAAGGAATAGGAGAGGAATAAAATGAAACAGGAGAACTTAGCTGGTTAGAAGAGTCTTTGGGAATGGATATGATGCTGTCATTCATTTCAGATAGAATCTGGCAGTACCAACTTGAATACGATGCAAGAGCCTCAGTTCGTTCAGGACATCACACTCCGAACCTTACGAAGCATTATGTTTTGTAGGACTACATAAAGAACACTCAATTGGTCTATGGGAGCAAGATTGTGCATTGTGACATGGAATGGTATTTGCACATGAAATGGAGCAAGACTTAGTAAAGTGAGGGCCAGCACAAACCCCACAGGAAACGGGTGCTTTGCATTTTGTAGCGATGAGACCAGGCTGCTGACACTTAAAGCAATAGAGGACATCTCTGATCAATTTCTTTGCCATATACACTTTCCTGTCAATGATGAGACTAAACTCTATCAACATGTTGGCGGCTGAGGCATTGTTGAGATAAATGATAAGGGAGGAGCGAGTTTTCACCTTCTCATGGTTGGAGGAGGTTGGATTCTTCTTAGTATGGCACCAGGTTAATTTAGAAATGTGGTCGCTGAGGTTGTGGGGCTGATTCACCTTTGGATCTATTCCTCAGAGTCGACGTCAAAGGAGGTGGGGACGGTGTGGACAATGACAGGGAAAGCTTTTCATTTGATGGACCATCCGCTCTGGAGGTGAGAGATATACTGCTCCTGAGGTTTGATTGTGACTTAGACTTCAGCTGCATCCTAGAAGAAGTATAGGCGGAGGTCACTGCTTTTGAGTCTTTGGGCTGCTCTTACTCTGATGTGTGGACTTTGTGAGGGGTCATCATCGTAGCTCTCTCTTTCGGTGGTCTCTTTTTATAGACTGCACTTGGGATGTTTCTGGCTATGAAGAGGTCATTGAATATCATGACCAATTTCTGGAGCTCCTCTTTGATGAGGATGCACGCTGGAATGGCTCCCTCTTCAAGCAGGTTGTCAAGAGGGAGGTTGCCACTGGATCCAAGGGGGCCGTCCAGGTAAGTGTAAGCTGTAAGGCCTCATTAGCAGCGCTTTGAGCATGGGGAGGTTTGGGTGGGAGATGGAGAGGAAGCAGAGAAGGTAAGTGCTCAGCATTGGGGTTCCATGCGGCTTCTTCAGGTGGCTCGCCATACTCTCTGCCCTTGTCGCTCCCAACATGGCCGGATTGACAGACAACGAAAGTGCAGCCACGTGTCTTTCAGGTCAGCTACCTGTCCCTTTAGAGTATCTACTCCTTACTTGATGGCAGAACCTATTATCAAAGAAGAGCCACAGGGATATTCGATTGATTGGGAATTCAAAGTGTTGAAATGAAGCCCTGAGAACTTTGCTGGTGATATTCTTGCAATCATTAACTTTGGAGCAGGGGACTTAATGAGTTCATATCGGTCTAACTCTTACAAGCACGTTTGTCCGATGAGAAGATCCAACATGAACCCGACGACACATTGAATCATTCATTTACATCCTGACTTGGACAGCTATCCAACATGCAGTTAGTGCTATGGATGTAGCGACGCGCCTGACGCCTGAATGCCTGGATGACATCATGAGACAACCTGCAGGAGACAATTGAGCAACAAAGTGGAGTCATAATGGGCGGAGCAGATGAACTTCGCTTTAGCACGGTCCGACTTGCCACATTACTGCACATCTTCACCGACCTTGCTTATCATTTAGTTTCCCGCAAAATGGTGGGTGGACTGCCTTTTAGATGGCACTGAGGACAAACAAAATGCCCTGGAGAAGGCTGAACTGAAAGCTGAGAAGAGAATCGTTCCCATGGCTAGGCACGACTTAATGCAAAAGCAGTTGACAGATGCCGTTGCAGGAAAAAGTGTGGAGTGGCTGGGAGTCAACCTTTGACACCAGCATGATCACAAAAGCAAAAGGTCAACGTTTATTATGGTTCGTGCAGAACAGCATCCCGACGTATTCATTCGAGTTCAAGAAAAATCGTCCGGATGGTAACCAACCACAACTCGGGTTCATTGTTACACCCACTAACAGAACAATGTTGTTTCCAGCGGGATGTTTGCTGAGTTATCGAGCGGAAGCTGGCTGAAGCAGCTCACAATGGTGTGGCAAGAAAGTATGGGAGAGGAACCATCGTATGTGCATATTTTAGGCAAGACTTTGTCTGTAAGGCCACAGTGAAGGACTCTACATATAGAACGTCCTGACAGACCAGCTCTCCAAATGTTTGGCTGAGGAACGAACTTAGGGTTAGGGCAAAGGTGAGCTCCGTCAGCCCAAATTCGAACAACCAGCTGATGCAGCTCACATGACAAGGCAGCTCGATCTAAGCCAGAACCTGAGGGACCCATCTTATCTGAGTCACCTAAGAATGATTTGCTACCCCGACAAGGCGAAAGATCTTGCTGTTATGCTAGAGACGTGCAGTGAAGCACCTCACTCAACCTGAAAGCAGTCACATCAGTCCTAGACTGTGCCAATCCGAGCAGCATGTCAGTAGACACCCTATCCTAAGCGCAACACGAAGGGTATGCAAACTGGATCTAGTTACAAGAGCCTGAGTTGGCCTGAGGGCCATTTTCCCGAAAAACACCAGATTTAATTTTACAGTCAACCCGAACATAAGATGTTGCTCCGTGGTGGGTGATGTCCTCTAAGTGGTCTGGAATGTCTTCTTTCAGCCTGAGGAATATCACTAAGTGGAGTACTCACTCAAATACTTCATCACCTTTGGATCTCTTGATTAGTGCTTTTACTTCAGGGTCACTTTCAACATTCATCATCCATTGTACCTCTGGTCCTCTAAACGCTTCCTGGAATGATTCATTCAGGAACTTATTATTTCATTCCCAGATTCCCTCATAGGTGCACTTGACATCATGTTACAGCAGTAATTTACTATTCCCAAACATATTCCTGTGACGAATGTTATGAGTAAATAGGCACACTCTCCAATGCTCATGCATACGGCTGAGTTTCTCATTTTTGAGTATGGTGAGGAGGGAGTGTGCTGAATACAGAGATTTGCTTGGGGTAGTCTTTCATGAAGCATAGCCCTGGGTGAACAAGGCCATCCTCATCAAATCTTTGACGGAGTGTCGTCATAATTCCATGCCAGCATGCCTCAGATTGAACTATAAATTCAGAGTTGATGAAGAAGACAGGGGCCTGGTGCCTGTAGAAGGGGACACTGCACGCACAAGCTTTAATGAGCTGATGGTGTGCCTCTGCTCATCTGTTAGCTTTCATCCTAGGGGAATTCACCGTAGAGCCTGCTTAATGGCCCCTGGCTTGTTCTTTCCATTGGGATGCTTGTTGCAGGACTAAGAGGGGCTGTGAGTGCTGGTGGGCATAGACTACTAACAGTACTTTAGGGTTCAACCCTGCCTCTGTCAGGAACAAGATCCTGGCTGAATCCTTGCCTCCTAGGCATCCAGGGTACAACCCTGCCTCCAATAAAAACAGCACCCTGAAGAAAATGTTGTCTTGAAACTTGGCATATCTCCGATTCGCTCGAGTAGTCCATTATTGTGCTATCCTTGAAAGATTGATGGGGGCTCTGGTATCCAACTCCTAGATCATCTATAGGGTCTCCTTCCGTGGGTCGTTTGTTAAGTTGTGTTGTGTCCTGCCTGACTGCTTCAGTATGCCTAAAGGCCCTTGCTGATGAGCTCTGATATGATACCCTTGACTTGAGAAATGAAAGTGAAAGCTTTGAGACAGGCAGACTATTACGGAGTTGGTTGGTGAGCTACTTGCCGAACCTCGCCTCGACTCTGATCCCAAAACCTGAGAGGGAGGGCTTGCCTAAGTTTAGCCGTCTGCCTTCACTTTTGCAGCACTCCAAAGCTTCTCTTGCACTCTGCTGTGGGCTGTTCTGCATCTGTTAAGTGGATGAGTTTCAGATGGCCATTCAGCAATGCTGGCAGCATGATGTTGGTCATGAATTCTTGACATTTTCACATTGTAATGTTTGGCACCTCATCAGCTCAAGGATGGCCTCATAATGAACATAGTTCTTGAGAGCCTCTGTCTTTCTCTTCCTCAAAATGCCCACAGTTAGGAGCATACTAGTAGCCTCCTTGTTAAAGACAGCTAGGGGTATGCAGGGATATGTTCTATTGTGGGCTTGTATATCCGCAGCTGTGTGACGGGTATCAGAGATTATCCCTTCGCTTTCCTCGGATGGTAAGAAAGTAGGGTTATTGCACTGTGACATTGTTAAATCATTACTAAGTCATACCTACTTACTCTGATTCTATTTCAGAGTCATCGCCAAGTTCTTCGCCGTGAAAAACAATGTGGGAATCCCTGCATGTCCATATGTCAATGTCATGCTGGCGATCAACAGAGTCCTGACTCCTCTTCATCACCAACTTCGACAACAAAGTACTCAGGTCCATCCACCACTGGTTCTGATGCTTGTGGCGGCTCCAAGCTGTCCTGTGATCTCTGGATGGGGTTAGCTGGTGCAGATGGTACTGTAGACGCCACTCATTGACTGGTTCCTGATCCTTGTGTGAATTCTCACAATCATCCTTCTGTAAACACTATGAAGTTGGACGTTGACCTCTTTCTGGACGAGGTGGTGCCATGAATGTCGGAAAGGGAGTTGGGTTGAAGAATAGAACAACATCAAAATCTCTCTTCTCGTGAACACATTTTCAGATGTGAAAAAGAATGACCAAACGAAGTAACTAATCCTACAATGGACTATACACGACTTCAGCGTCTTCACTTCAACAGTACCATGTGGCGTTAGGCTGCGCCCCGCATCTTTGCCCAGCGTCTGCAAGTGTACTTATTCGTTCTCTTTTGAGCTACTGCAGTTAACTTCTCCAGGGATGTTGCGTTCCAACCCTCGTGTCTGTAGATTTCGTGTTCCAGGTTGCCTTTGCCGAGCTCTTTTATGACGGTGCTACTCGCCAATGTAACTATGCCCATCGCCGCCCGAAAAAGAGGTTCACCATCGACTTCGCGACTATGACCATAATATGGAGGCGCGAGGAGCGTCGCGTGGTACAGGTCGCGGCTCCTCCAACCGTGCACCGAACCTCCAGGCGTCGTTAGGACAAGCTGGACAGATATTGTCAGTCGTCCGCCCTCGACGGCTAGAACTCACATCAAATGCCGGAAAGAACATTGAATTCGCCAAAGGGCACATCTCGTACTCTTCATTGAATGCGTTGTGACTGTATGTGAAGTTGCGATCAGTTTTGTCGACATGAGATGGTCCCACGTAGGCACTAGCGCAGTACTGGGTGACAGGGAGAAATTGGAGATTTGCTTTTGAGGGATGCTCCAGGTTGGACATGCTCCAGTCGTAATAGATTTCTGGAACAACCTTTTCCATCAAAGTCAAGAGGCGGCATCCGACCACTGAACACTCCATTTGAGCAACTGGAGATGCATGGACGGTTGCTGTACCACTGTTGGTATCTGCCAGCTCCAGCTTACACCTATCTCTTCTTTCCCCTTCCGCGCGCTTAGATTCCATCAGGTCTTCATCGTCGAAATTTTCACGAGGCCTCTACATGCAGGAGAGAGGAATCTGACTCAACTAGAACGGGAACCCTGAACCTACTCACCTTGCCGGAGCAATTGCTCTTCAGCGCAAAAGGTCCAACACTCCTCCGTACCTGAACCGCGCGTTGGCCAGAAAATCCACTCATGTGCCCTCGAGAGCTATTGGCTTGCGCTTTGTGCCGAACTATCGGAGCAAGTAGATCCAGAGTAGACATTATTGCGTCTATCGCATCCCAATCCATGTCGTCATCGACAATGTTGAAATGTTCGCTAGCAATCTGTTGATTTGATGCGGGTTATTCGTGCTTGCAAATGATTACAAGAACAAAATACTAAAGCTTCCAAAGGCAATCGATCGCCATTTTCTGGAATCCAGTCTGGGTCCGCCGCAGGATGATTGTTCTCTACTAGCCAATCCTGGTCCAGGACATAAACTGACTCTGGTTCATGGGAGCTGGGTTCGACAATCACCAAGTCGCATAACTCGAGCACTTTTCGCAGGCTCTCATTTGCATCTTTCGTCCTTCGGGATTTCGGGTTCCGTATCGGGGAAGGTGGGAGGCCAATTTCTCCAGACGGGTCTGTGAGATGGCTCAGCCACCTACACCGACGTCAGAAAAGCAAAAGTGAAACAGACCGTGAAGAAAAAAGAGTTTGTTGTCCGTTTCTTTCTCCTTTTTGGCATCCAGGACACGGTTCAATCGAAGGATACGAATCGAAGCACGTGCAGCAGCTCGCTCGATTTTCTTGTGGACCTCCCTTTCGCTGCTGATCTTAGCTATCCATTTGGCTGCGAAGGGGAAAGTCGTGCAGAAGTTTATTTTCTGATTGCGCTCGACCCGAAAGAGGTCACCATAAACCCTTTTTGACTCTGACTGAATGCTAGGTCAGCGGATACCAGGGGAGGGCCGTGGAAACTGACATAGTCAATAGAAACTTTTAGCAATGTCGGAACAATATTCGACACGAACAAATGCTCCTGGGCGAAGCATTGTAGCGTCATTCCTGGAAATCGTTGCTACTGCGACACGAAGAAATTAAGGGCAACGAACCAGTAACCCCAGGCGCGAATAGTTTCTCATCCTTCACCTCAATTGAGAGCAGAACCAAGAGAAAAAGTGGATTGTGGACATCCTTTGAGAATACCCCGTTGGTGCCGGATGCGGTGACCACCAGTACCTCGGCGGCGTCATGTCGTAGTTCCTCCAGCGTCACCATCTTCTCCACCGCCTCCCTACCATCAGAATAACAAATATGTCATTTTGCAACTGGGAGAATGGGGAAAAAAGCTGACTTGGTAGCGCCTCTAGATAGTATGGCCAACAGCCTATAATAGCGGCCCTCAAGGTTCCCGATCCCATTAGGTCGGGCGTTCATCATAGACTTGGACGTTCTCAGCAATTGGGCCCATCGTTCCTTCTTTGCATGGCCCTTGGCCTGTAAGGATCCTATTCATATGACAATTGGGATGAATGAATCAAAGGCTCCCCTCATTATATGCTTCGCCCAGAGTTCCTCGTCCATCTAGATCTTGTCGATTATGAGGAGGTGGACTGTCGCAATGCGAGTTGGACGGGCTGATGCATTTTCGGGATGTGCGGTGTAACTTTAATGTATGTAAAAGCTTGTGGTAGACAGCAAGATATCGGACTGTTCCTGAGTTTTGTGTGTTGAGTGTCAAGCGTTTCTGCACGATCAGAGAAAGAGTCTCAGGAGTCCTATGAGTCTTGAATTTATCAATCCTGGCGTGGTCGACCTTGAGACGAGGGATGAGTTGGAGAGTTGGTGGGATGAATTTTATGTTCTCCCTAGTCAATTCGATATTCGATATTGTGTAGCCTTCATAGTACTGAATATCTCCTTTGCTCAAGCGGAAGCATAACTTCAACTTAGTGCTGGATGGTTCATAGTCTTTTTCCTAGCATTCGTTCCTCCACCTTCGCGAGTTGACAAAATTGATCAAGTTATCCTAAGCTTCCCTCCCTTCATATTCTCACATCCTCATTCGTCTGGATTTTCTTTGATGCATTCGTACGTACCGGATCGGACTGCAGCTGTACTGTATTCCGTATTCCTTGATTCTTCTTCCTCTTCCTCACAGCCAGTTTCAAGTATTCTTTGGCCGCTCGCCTGGTAGCTCTAGTCTAGATCCGACAGGCATTTCCTCAGTTTCGTCTCACGTTCAACAAGCAGTTCTGGGTCAATCGTCATCGATTTCATCTCGAGCTCTAAGCGCCTCAGCCTTCATCAAATCCCAGCAACCATGAAGACACTGAGGATTTGTCTCATGCCGACCACGCATTCAACGCCGATTCGCAAGAAGATCTTCGTTCTAATGTAGGCATCGGAGTTCAAAATCTTTCAGTATTGCAGCTGTACAAACCCAGCCCATTCCTTGTCAAAGCGGCAGTTCTGCCTTAGAAATTTCACTTCGCATCACGTACCGCATCGCCCGTAACCTCCAGATCTGCTACCCCAACACCTTTCTCGTCCTCCGCCCATCCCAAGTTCAGACCGTCAAGATTTTCAAAGTCCCCGATAATGTCAAGAAGACGAACGAACAAAGGCTCCGAATCCTCGTAATCAACAACGGCGGCATCCGTACCTTTTCCACGCTTTCATGCTCCAAGTCATCATGCTCCAAGTTGACAACCTCCTCAAAGTCCACGAAGGAGAAGAAGTCCGGCCGTGGATGTTTTCGATCTCATCTTCGGAGTGTGGGTCGCACTCATGCTCGGAAGGTTGGGAATGACTGTTCGACAACCCATCAGCGCGTACGAACACATGGTCCCGGCAGTCTTTTCCGAAGAAGTCCCCATGTTCTAAAGACCGTTACGCGTAATCTGCAAAGCTGGAAGCCGTCTTCTACGAGATCATCGAACGACACCCGTTGTCGTCTGTATTGTCCCGTCAGCCCCCTTTTGGCTCACCCCCCGTTTGGATCCGTGCAAGGTCCAAGCTCTGGTTATAAGGAGCGTGAAGAGGAGGGTTTGTCGGATTTAGATGCGTTAAGGAGGAGTTCGAGGTCGAGCTCATCGTTCGTCATCCATTGAAGAACCGTAAGTAAAGATGTGTAGGTCTGTTCTGTTGTAGCTGTAATGTTGTACGCATCGAGCGCTGGATCCCAAACAAACATGTCGCTCTCAACCTCCGAATTATCGGCGGTCCTGTGTAAATGTCCTCAAAACTGAAGCGCAAAGCCACTTTCAGCGAGCGTCCTTCGGCTGGCTAAACAGAAAGTGCAAGTTGCTATTCAAACAACATATACCAAAAAAATTCCACTGAAAAGCCCTGAGACAACAGACACAGAGCAGGTTTGATATGTTGCTCCTTGTTAACGAAGTCGAAGACCGACTACGGTTCTCTACTTCGAAGCGCAGCAGCCTATGCGCTGATGAATGAGACTTAGAACAGTAAGGCCAAGCTGAATCTACCAACTGCAACAGATAGTTAGTTTATACCAGACTGTAAGGTGAAATGGACCGAAACCATCCAATCATGCCTCTCAGTTTCAAAGCCTTTTCGGGGGCGATGCACCTTCTTCCATCCCTTTGGATGCATGAACAGACGCCATGTTAGAAAGGCAGTTAAGTTGACCTCCCACATCGTCCGCAACCACATACAGCTCCTTTGCCTGCTCGAACCATTTCAGTGCTTCCTCGTCAAGCCCGCGACTATGCTCGATCGTCCCCATGCTGAAAATGCAGTGGGCAAGGCCACGCTGATCTTCTACAACCACAAACAGCTCCTTCGCCTCCTCGAACCTTTTCAACGCTTCCTCGTTACGCCCACGAGCCTGCTCGATCTCCCCCATGCCACGGATGCAGTGGGCACGGCCTTGCTGATCTTCCACAACCACATACAGCTCCTTCGCTTCTTCGAACCGTATCAGCGCCTGTTGTACATTCCCCTTCAGTTGAAATGTTAATCCAAGAGCCAGCGCCAATCGAGCCGTCAGTGATGTAATAGATATGGATGTTATTTAGAATAAAGCGGCCTGAAACAGTGCTATGGAGAGCAGGCTTTGAAGATACAGAAAATTCCAGGTTTCTGCTATGAAGATGCAAGCTGTTGTCCCATCATCCAGGTGGTGAAAGGCAGCTAGAAGGACGTATTCAAGGTTTCCATAATCGTTGCGAAACGACAGCAGTCCGATCCGCTCAGATTCATCTTTATCGTACATTTTTACGAGCCTTCTATATGAGAACTTCAGTCAACGGCTGAAGTGATAAAGCAGTGCCATTGAAAGGTAGAATGGGACCAAGGACTAAGCGATTGATATATTCACGAATTGGTGCCAGCATGCACAAAGGTTTCGAGTTTGTGAGGACATCCACAATCTCCTCAGCAAGCCCAACGGTTAAGATTGATGTGACGAGCACGGAAGACTGTTCCGATTGATGTGGAAAAATTTTTATCCCCGATAGCGATAATGTCGTCTGCCAGGTGGCCATCAGGAGTCCAAGATAATAGGGCATGGATAAAGGCGCTAAGGTCTTCATGTTTTCTGAGAAGAGGTGAATCGAGCGAAAAAGATATCGAAGTGGCGAGAGTGAGTGTCTCTTCGCCATCTTCGTTCCATAAGAGGGTGGTCTTCTTTGCCGTCCACTCCTCGACCAAAACAGCAAGCGGCTTAGTTGACTCCGCATTGGCGCGAAGAATGAAGAGCTTGATAGACAAGGCATGACGGTCCAGCTTTGCGAAAATGGACTCCAGTAGTTGTTCCGCACAATCTTCTTCTCCCATGTACGTTGTACTTGAACAATCTTTTTCCAGCAGCGTCGCTGAGACACCCGATCACCAGCTTTTGAAATCTCAACTCTCTCAAATTCATGCGTTCCAGCTGATGGCCGCAGTGTACTACGACAAGAATGGAACCAGAGGAGCATTTTCTGGAAAGAAGGGATTGGAAGAATGGTTGCAGTTTATTCTTGTCCGACTGTGCGGGGTGTCACCATTATCCAAGAGGATGCACTTATACCCTCGGATATCTCGCTACGGCGGCAAGGTCATCTTCTCCAGGTTTGGGAGCCAATCCAAAAGCTTCCTTCCAGAGGTAGGCGGAGAGCGAGGAGAAGTCGGAGAAAGCGTCACATCGACCCCAAAATCGAAGATCTTGTTCTTTTCCATCTTTCACAGTCATGAATACTCTCTTGATTTCGTCTGCATTCAGGACTTCCAGTGCGACCGTAGATTTGCCGTTACCTGCGCCGCCGATGATGGCAAGGTGCCTCTGATCGGTGACGATGAAGTCGATCGCTTTCTGAGCTTCATCTTCTCTTCCATAACAAGCGCCTGGAGGAGGTAGTGGAATCTTCTTGTACACAGCAATCCGATCGTTGCAAGCTGACAAGTAGAAAGTGAGCATGTGCATGCAATTACAACCAGGAGGAACATACCTTTCACTAGCGATTGAGCAGCAGGGAGCACTTTATAACACATCGCAGCTATCTAAGCCTTCGTGCATCCAACAGCTTCATTCTTTCGTTCCCATTCTTCCCACCTGAAATCTCCAAACGTATCAACCGAGAAACGATGGCAGCAGTGGCCCATCTGACTTCGCTGCATCTTCATCTTCACGTCGTTCGCAACCCTTGAGCAATCCGCAGCTATCGCCTTTAACGCTCGCTCGACATTGTCCAACTTGACAGCAGGTGCAATTCCAGAGCCGAGAGACACAAGGCAGGCAATCTCACATCTGTCTCCCCAAATGCGCTTTGTCTCTTCGACAGCTATTGCGGTAAGATTGTCGCGAAACAGCGAAATGTACTCGGTGGAATCCATGTTGATGGGAGGGAAGAAGGGAGGTGCAGCGGCAGTCGCCCTTGCAGCTTCCCAGACCGTATAAGCGGAGGCTGGTATAAACAGCAAAGTATCCAGCAGGACGAATATCGTATGTACGCATCTCTGTGGAAATGACGACATTAGACTCGTAGGTAGAAACAAGGAACGTTCTACATCTGTCCTGCAAATAAACATCTTTCATTGGAAGAGACTTCGCAGAGCCTTGGGAAGAATCTGTATGTCGCTGGATGATTGCGGTCAAAGTTTCTTCGAGTTTTTTCGCCGAGTAAGCGTACTCGTCGGTGGAGCTTGAGACGTTATTCATAAACACGTTCTCCATGATCTCTTCGTACGCTGCAATGCATTGTCGAACGGTCATTCCCAGCCTGCCCAGCATAAGCGCGATCCATCCGCCGGTTGAAGTCCCACAAATTGGAGCAAAAATATGCAGGGACGAAGGTCTTCGTCTTCTGGCACTTTGAGAAGGTGCATGGCTTGAAGCATAATCTGTTCATGTATGGGGCGGAAAAGGAGCGGATGCCGCCATTGTCGATGCAAAGGACCCGCAATCCTGACGGATTCGCCTTCTTGATATTTTCGAGGACTTTAAAGACCTTGACCGGATTTTTAGACATGTGGGTTAAGTGAGAAATTTGACTGCGATGCCGTTGCTGAAGTACAAGGCTGGAGGTGGCTGAAGGAAGAAGAAAATTTCTGAAGTCAATGTTTCCTAAGACCATTTCATCAGCGCTTCTCTGCGGGTTATTAGATGCAATCTAAATGAATCATGGCTTGGGTCGGCCTGGTAGCTTTGCCAAGAACAAGGAGACAAAGCCTTAGGATCGTCAATTGGAAATCGCGTTCGAGAGCTCATCACAAGTTATTTTTGCCGCTTCCTCATATGCAGCTTCACGGAGAGCACGGCTATCCATCTATCCTTCACAATACGTATGAAGGCTATTTGGAATCCCTGCTGTGCCACGTACGTCCACCCTGGCCATGGATGGAACTCGTGAACGTGTACCTCAGTCCTCTCATGAAGTAGTCCAAAATGACTGCCGAGGCAGCTGCACAATTGTAGCACAGCAGTGGCATTCCATCAGCCCAACAATTGTGGGGCAGCATCGCAAGAACAGAGATCCATCCCGCACTTGAGAATCCTTCGTGGATCCTGCCACTAAGAATCTTGAACTCCCGCAGCTAGCCTCTGGGACACATCCAGCCCAAGATCAGTCCACTGATGTGAAGATTAAGTTATCCACATTCCAAGTTAAAAGGGATTAAAGACCCTGTTCTTGGGTTCAGTTGCCGTACGGGGCGATGTCTACCTAAGGTAGTTTAGGGAGAGTCGAGATAACTGTGACATCGGAGGTCGGGGGTTAAGAGATTGTTCCGGCGTGGCAAGGTGAGCAGATCTGAAACGATCGATATGCTAACGACACCTTGATCAGTGTGGGTACAGAAAACTGGTTGTTAACACGTAACGGGGCGTCAGGAAGAACATAATAGAGAGTTAGTAAACACACTCACAATTCTGATTACCACGGCCGGTTAGTAGAGGAATGAGAACTGACATGGCACCTATGTTGCTTTGGATGAAAGATGATAGATTGAAGTAATCGTAGCATTATTGGCACAGTTTTTGCATTGGTACTTTGTTTGGTGGGCACAATTACACTTGTTGGCGCTGCTATGCGTAAGATTGTGACGGGGGGATCCCTTCTTGTGCGAGACTAGGCGATCTTGACCAATAACTAAAATCGAATGCCAACACATGACGTTCGACGAAAAGGAGAAAGACAGGATGGAATGTCTCACAAAGTCTTCCCCTTTAACCCGGTAACTCATGCTCTTTGCAGGAGCTACAACCACAAGTCGGGTGAGGGTTACTATATGACAGACCGTAAACACATACGGTAACGTAGAGCACCTTTAGCTTGTGGACTGGTAATGACAAGCCAGTTTCCCTTAAATTCCTCGTTGTCGGCAATGCGTCCAACTATCACCTGGGCGACCTGTTGCCATTAAATTCAACGCAGTTTTAGAGCACAATCTCCTGAAGAAATAGAGCCACTTTCGTTATCTTCTGGCCCGCATGATTCGAGCACTTGTTTTGTCACCGCGACCACTTTATTCTTCATTCCCTCTGTCATACCTTGCGATCCCAACACGCCCTATTTGAAGTTTGGATGAGCAAGCAGATCTGCCACTTGACCAATTCAATTGAATACCCACATCATCCATAGCTGTAGTATTGACGATGTTCAAAGCCTCTACTTTCTTGATGTTCATTTGATCCGTCTTGTCAAAGGACATTTGTTTGGAAGGCCGAAGAGATAGACCCTGTCGCCCAGAGGGTCGGCGTCCGTCGGCGTTAAAACTGGTCCAAAAGTTAGGCAAGTTTTGTGGGCAAATCTCCTCAAAATCAGAGCGCAAAACTTTTTTCTCTTGGTTTGCGCAGGCGGCTAGGGTTTTGCACTCAATTTCGGGGAGATTTGCGCCGCATCGGGCTGCAAACACAAAAGTGGTCGCCATCGAATATTATGGAATGCAAAAATGTAGTAATGATTAATGATTCATCATGGACATAATTTAGACTGATCCAGTGTCTATGAAAAGGAATGTGTCTGTCTCTCAAGCAAAAATAAATAAATAAATAAAGATATGGGTATGTTGAAACTTGAAATGTGATCGCACCTTCCGCATCAATACCCAATGTGTTTTCCTGTTAAGTCGCTTGAACGCAACGTATATGATGCTGTTGTTGCCCTGTATAACATGTAATAACGATGAGTGAACATTAAAAAAGCGGAGGACAAAACACACACCTCATATACATCAAAAAACGCAATTCCTCATTGCTTCGCCATTATCCATCGTATTTTAGACGTGATTAGCGCAAATGGGAGGCGTAAGATGTAGCTTCAACGACGTATAATGTATATTGGGAACGAGTGAACATTAAAAAAGCGGAGGACAAAATACGCACCTCATATACATCAAAAAACGCAACTCCTCATTGCTTCGCCATTATCCATCGCATTTTAGACGTGAGTGGCGCAAATGGGAGGCCTGAGATGTAGCTTCAACGACGTATAATGTGTATTGAGAACGAGCAAATATTAAAAAAAGCGGAGGACAAAACACACAATTCATGTACATCAATTATCGATTTAGATGAGGGCGTTTGGAGGAGATGGTGAGTGTAGTAGTGGCATCATCCTCCTCACTATCCAATTGGGTTGCCATGCGCTTTTCTGGCAAGCAAGATGAACTGATCGCAGAATGTTGTAAAGGAGTATTCTCAGGTTTCTATAACAGCTCAATATGAAGATATTCTCATGTTGAGAAGACTGGGAAAGAGAAGACTTACAGCCTTCGGAAACACCTCCATTTCAACATCAGAGTCCACAGGAAGCTCACCATTCATGACAACCGTTCCATTCATGACAGCCATAACAATCACTTCGGGGTGTTCGATATCATCTGGTTTGAGAGTTTGGAGGAGCTCCTTTCGCTTCGCTTTATAGCGATCTAGGTCAACTCCTGTAAATCTAAACTCATGGAATATTAATAAATATACTACTCCCAATGGCATGTACAGAAAACATACTGCTTTTCACGCTTGACCAATCCAAACTCGTGCTTCGAAAAGACGTCCAGCAGTTTAGGCCGGCTTGAAGAGTATAAGATTTCTTCCAGGCGAAGATTCCGATCCACAAGAAAGATGTGGTGGGTACCAGCCTCAATAACCTTCTTCCGAAATGCTTGTGATGGTGAGTCAGCTGGCTGAGAGCGGTTCTTAATTTTGACAAGGAGGTTTTTGCGTAAGAAGATATTGGGAAGGACACTCAGAACAGTTGTAAGAGAAGAAGCTGATCCACAAAATGGCTCGCTAGCTGCATTATGCCAGTTTTCATTATTTGATGTCGTAAACGGGAGTTGCTGATGCTTTGGAATAAGGCATCCCTTCGCAATGTGACCTTTTTAAAGCTCGAATGTGGCACAGCACTTGTTCCAAAGATCAGGATTCTGCTTGAACTTGTCTTCAACTTTCGTAAGCCGCTCCAAGCTTTCTTCAACTGAATAATACTCAGCAACCCCACCGTGCAAGTCTGCCTTCTTGCAAGTCTGCCTTCTTCTGCAAGATTGCCTCTCGAAATGCCACAACAAAATCTGCTCGTGCTGGATTGACATGAGGAATTGTTTCAAAGACACACATTTCGAGATGAGCTAGATCCTGACCAATCCAGAGTTCGGGCATATAGAGAAGGATACTGTTCCTATGTTGACAGCAGAGGTCAACACATGCCTACCACTACCTTCGAAATTGACTCCAAGTAGCTGTGCACGTTGAGCAAAATCTTGAAGTGGTGGACCCATCTCGAGTGATGAGTTTCCAACAAGAAATTCCTGGATTGCTATTATAAGACTTTGAATCCACAGATGAAAACAACCTTATAACTTACGTATTCCACAAGTTCTCAGTCCACATTTACCATTGTCAACAATCCCCACCAAAAAATAATTTGTAACTTGTACTTTTTGACGACCACTAGCCTCCTTAATAGTGGAGTAACGTTGCTTTCTTGGTGACCTTGAGGGTTGCATTGAGGCATAATGAAAGACCTGATTGTTTGTCAGGATAGAAGCCAAGGTAAACCAAAATACATACTGGTAAGGGTTTTCAAATACATGTTGCTTTCCGGGCCACGCTCACACCAGTGTTCATAGATCATCTTGATGAGGTCAGATGATGGAGAGGGATTAATTGCATCATCTTTTATAGTTAGGTCGGGAACTAAAACAGCTGGGAACTGCTTCAAGATTGGCTTGAAAGGGCCAAAATGTCATCTGTACGAATCTGTTCTTCAATAGCATACTGTTGCCAAACTTGTTTGTAATAAAGTTGAACAGCTCTCGAGTGACAGCTGCTGACTCCCGGAAGTAAGGTATTCCTTCTATACAAGAAACTTAGTCATGAGTTTATTAAATCATTTTAAAAAATAGGCCGATACCTAATTCATATGGCTGAAATTTCCTCCGAAAGTCAGGAGAGGCTGTGCTCCATTTGCCATGAGTCTGACATTTGAGAGAACAACCAATTGCTTTCAAATTGTATGATAGCCCATAAACTGAGAGATAGCCAGTTGCCCCCCAGCCCCTGCTTTTCAACCTTCGCCATGCAGCCTTTGACCGGACATTTCTCTATATTATAGCCAGGAAAGCATTCGGGAGTTAGGACAAGGAGAGGATCAACGACAAATTTTCCAGACAGTCAGAAATGTTTTTTTGCCGTAAATGGTCATAATTGGCATTGGGAGAAACATAGAGGGGAAAGCCCAGTGGGAATGGCTCCTTGGTTAATCTACATTTCACTTGTAACCCATAGACTTTAAAATAAGTACAGAATAGCATACCTCTCTGTCAAGGACTCGGTTAACAATTTTCCTATATTCTAACACTTGGAGAGCCAAGAATAGTTGCCTCTCTTTATTTTTCTTCCATTTCTTCACCATATCATTGACCAATTAAGTTGTCCACATTGTTTCCCAGTCTACAAGCCAGTTTCCCTTCTTATTCCCAGCCATCTGTTGAGTGTGGGTCTCTAGCACCTGGTGGCACAGTGCCTTCACGACAGAGGGACAGAAGATGTTGGAGGAAAGCGGAGACATGTCGATTGAATAAGTTCCAATGAGCTGGTATGAATCAAGAAATTGGCTTCGCTCCTCAAGGTCCTACTCCCTCTTCACAGATAGCAGATGGTCGGATGAAAGACCAGGACCTTTGCTTTGTTGTTGAGATGGGCAAGATCAGTCCAGCCCTCTGTCCGGGTGTCAATATGCCAGCTTCCTGTTGACCACTCCCAGACATAAGCAGAACCTCCCTCTTGAGGTATGATTGTAGAGAATTAGAAGAGATTGAGGGAGATCTCAGGGAACAGCACAAGGAACTTACAATGATCATCACAAGGTGGCTGATCACTGGGACTCCCCTGGAATGCACCGGAATTGGAATGAGATTGTGATGCCATTGATCGAGGAAGCAGTGGATGAGGAGATAAGTGGCACACTGTCAAGCTTCAAAACAAATGATGATTGGTCGGACACCAGTGAAAATGTAGAAGAATGGTAGAATGTGTTATCTGCACAATTACTTCTTCGCTTTGCTCTTTTTTCTAGAATATGATTTTCATTCTAACTCGTTTTGTGTCCGTCATTCAGGGGATACCAATTTATGGCTATGTCAGGGGTAAGACCTGGTCTAAAACTGTGCTCCACCTGGCTACACCTCCTCTCCTCAAGCTCGAGTTGTTGCTTGGTTCTTCCTTTTTGAAGTGGCTTGATCTTGTCCTTTGATTGTGCAACCAGACTTTGAGGAGGTGCCAGTAACAGAAAAGGATCTTTGCAGTTGGAAACACCTGAGCAATTGCAGCAGCTTCTGTGTCGGAACAGTCGATCATCCATTGTAAACGTTGAAAGGAGGGGCGAAATATCTGATCCAGTGAGGATATCAATTATGGGGTATCAATACTCTTCAGTGGTGACACAGGATGCGGCCACAACACCCTTCCTACACCATGGTGCTTAATCACTACCACGTTGAGGAAGAACTTGGATGATTTCCCCTTAATTGAGAATGCTGTTGTTAGGGCTGACTAGGGGAGGAGATAGGAGATGGGAGATGGGAACTACAACAATTGCAAGAAGCAAAGGAATGGAGGAAGGATACTAAGGAGCAAAAAAAAAGGACGAGTGGAGGAGGAAGGAAAGAGAGGTAAGTATCAAGAACATAACAGCATACAGTGGAAAGAGGGATGAGTTGAGAAGCTTTGGGCTTCCAAACTCAAAATAATGTGACTCATACAAGAAAATATTCTTGGCCGGCTGGCCTGATGGATCCTTCAGCAAATGTCCAGACACCTCAACATTCTGTTGCAATGCTATGTGATACCCAGAACTTTAATACAACCAGAACTTTAACACCATATATTAAAGTCATTTAAATTCTCATCAATCCCTTAGATATTCTGGATTTAGAATCTCCTGACTCAATATGTAACTCTTGTCTCCCAACATGCAGATACTCAGCTGCATTCCCTTCTTGATATTAATGAAAATAGGGAGTTGTCTTATCAAGTGTTTTCCCAAGGGAATATTCGCGCTCAACACATTTTCCCGCTCAAATTCTAGAGAAATGACAAAATCAGCGTTTCTGGAAGTGACTTCCCCATCCATTTACGAATGACTGAAGGCCAGCTATTAAAATGCAGAACTTGAGTGCCGCTAGTTCGGATCCAGAAGTGTTTTATCTCAGCAGAGAGACATCCTCGTTTCTAAAAACTTGTATGCTAGTCTCGACTTGCACTGAGGTTTTCCAGGTGTTATTGTGCTGCTGGTATGCACAATAGGAACGAAATGGTGCTTTTAAAGATCTATTTGAATTTCGGGGCTCGTCCGTTAAGTTTCTGGGTAACACAAAGTAGGTGAGGCGATTCTGTGCCCTGAATCAATTTCAAAATCAAGATTTGCAGTTTCATACATAAACCTTCTTTTGACAGGTTTATTCTAAACTTGATTTAGCGCACGATTGTGGCCTTCGCGTTCGGTCACATCCTGAAAGCCACATTCGATCGGTTCCGTTTGATGGGCTCCAATTGATTTTCAAATGGAGCACATCCCGGCGGCAGCGACGGACTGTTTTTAATCCAATTAAAAGAGGCCTCACGCTTCAGGTTCGAAGTTCTAGCCTCAACCTTGGAAGAAGGTTGAGAATGCGATTCCTACTTTAAGACCAATCCCTCGAAACGCAATCCTGAGTCCCTCTTTGAGAAGGAGATGATGATGCAGAGACAAGAGGTTGCAGCAAGCCGGAAAAGGAAAAAGATCAAACCTGCATTGAGGTGTGTCTGTCTTCAAGCCAATCCACAACGCTACTGAATAGTCTCCTGCTAGTTGCACGGTAGGTCTGATATCCCCAGATAATAAGGCGGGGTTCATTGGACATTGTAGGAGTGTAGACGACGGAAGGTGAAATGCAACAAAGTATTGCCTCCTTTCTGAGCTGGGCTGTGACTAACCTACATTGTAGCCCTTCCCCTGTGGGCCGTGTGTGACGTGAGTGAAGGTTTTAATTATATTGAAAACTGAGCGTGCGACATAGGCGAGGCAAGGGAGACCAATGTCGCCTTCCCGACACTTTGTCAACAGGGGTTGCAAAGCACAATCCGAAACGCCAGTTGAGGCATGTCTCATACGTTGCAGTAGCAGATGGACCATCCTGACATTTGGTGACAGCTGTGATGTACGTGGACAGAAGTGTTGAGGTTAAAGATGGTAACTCGAGGAACAGGAGTGCCACAGAATGAAAAGAAAATGTGTCAAGCTGATTGACGATTCTGGAGCGATCATCACGCCGTGTGCTACCTGCTCAATGTGAGTGGAATTTCGAAATGACCTTCCTGTACTGAGCAGGAAGCAGGAGGGGGAAAGAGGATAAGTGTATGCTCCCTGACGGGCCGAGACTTGTGTATATTCAGGATTCTGGTAATTCAACCTTTCTGAATGATGTCGCTAATCATCTATGCAGAACTTCGCGAGATGAAGACAGAGCTCCGTGACCTGAAGAAGAAGTTGACGGAGCTAGAACGAGAAAATTCAAACTTGAAGGGGGAGAGTCTGGATCTGTTGGAGGTGCCTGAAAAGGTCGTAACATCTGGAAAGAGCTTGGAAGAAGACAATGGATGTGACGACGGCGATGGGCCTTCTGGATGTTCGTTTGATGTTAACCAGTCCATCCATTCCTTTTCCATGGGGGATCACTCGCAGTCACGACTCTGCCGTCATCCTACGGCCAACTTAAACGGATGCGGATTCCATATCGAACACGAAGAGCAAGACAACCCCGTTAACACTGTAGCACGACCTTTACCTGTCGTGACTGAAGCGGATTCCCACTGCGAGACGGGGTGCATCGAGGAAGTGTTCCCCATGCAATGTGGTGCGCCAGCACCGCTCTCAACCGCTGCTCCCAACCCCTCATTCGATTCGCTCACACTCAATCTCCGACGATTCATTGCCCCAGTGTCAGATGCAACTGACTCTTCCCTCGCTACTGTTCCCCCTGCCTTATCCGCCACAATGGGGCTGGATTCGAACATATTCTCCCACCCTACTACGGGTTGCGTCGAGAAACCTGCCCATATCCAACCTAGACATCCATCATTGCCCCCAACTGTGCACTCGAATATGTCATTTGACTCAACGGCAGCACCTGATCTACAACGGCTCGTTGCTCAAGTGGTCGCCTCATTTGTGTCGCCGGACACCGTCATGAAAGAGAAAATGAAAGAATTGGAAAAAGAAACGTTAAGCTTGAAGAGGGAGAATGCGGATCTGTTAGAGGTAATGAAAGAGGTGTTACTTTCCGCAAGGGGGGGCAGGAAGCAAAATGCAGGAGGTGGTGGGTCGGGATCCAGAGGTGCGACGAGCATTCCGCTCGCCTTCATTCACTCACAGAAAATAATAGACATGCTAGCCTTCATCTCCGATTCAGCAGGGGTTAACCCTAACTCCTTTGACTGCAATATCAGCAGCCTCGATTCATGCACACAAAGCGGTTCAGCTGCATCGTTATCTATGGAGGCGGATGTATCCACGTGGCCATTCCAACTTACCTCTGAGCAGCCTTTCCATCTCCACCCTGCTCCGAGCTCGCTCAGCGACACCTCCCTCCAAATGACGCAGTTGTGGCCATTCGAATTTCCCTCTCAGCAGACGCTCCATCTTCGCCCTACACAGAGCTCCATCAGTGACACGTCCCCTCAAGCCGGCGAGTCGTGGCCGTGGCCATTCCAACTTGGCTGCCAAACCACAGAGACCGATTGTCCTCGACCTGGCCAGCCGAATCCCCTTGCCTTGTTGGGCCGCTTTATTTGAAAACACAGTGCCTGGATGTTGTATCGGAAATTCAAGCAGTTCAGTCCCATCTTCGCCCTCCCTCCCTAAATAAAAGTCGTCTACTAGGCTTAGAAATGGCCGGTTTTGCCACCGATCTCTGTGAGACTTTGTTGCACCCGTGGTGTGCATTGGTAACTTTGCAGAAGAGACCTAAAATTATCCACAATCAATTTCATGCCGCCTTGCTAGTTTATTGGCAATAAAATAACCAGAACATATGCGAAGTGAGCACAATGCTGCAATTTGATGACAATTTCTGCGATGACCTTCCGTATTCTTCTGCGTATGGTGAAGGTCGGCTAGTCGCAACCACTGTGGCAAACCATGACTCGTTGATGACAGTTGATGACGAGTCATTCCAAATTTCTAATTATTTTTTTTTTGTTGCTCACTTGTCGTTGGCCAGAATTGGCCAGACTTGATAAGGCTGAGGAACGAGGTTGTCGCGGTCAAGAAGAGTGGGTTAGATGAATTTACTATTTGTATATAAGGAAATTATGGGACTCTAATTATGACGCAAATATATCTGCTTTATTGTAAATTATTGATCTTCCCGAGCTGCTCGAGCCTCAGGAATCCTGCGATGTGAAGAGTACTGCTTCTGTTGATATTCAGTATCAATCAATCACACTCTTCCCCTCCTTGTAGGCTTGAATCCAGCGGTGGCTCCGGTGCTCAAATTTACGGATTGTTGACAATGGTACTGACCGCAAACCTTCTGGAACCGTTCACTTCAATCCTTCAAAGGTATAGTCGCAATTCTCTGTTCCATATGTCAGTCACAAAGCAGATAAGTGGAAGCCTGCCATTACCTCTGATATATCGTTTCATTGCTCCCCAGAAAAACTCAACAAAATTTAATTCGCAATGAAATTTTGGGAGGAAAATTGCACAATGGCCTCTCCGCTCCAGAATCTCTTGCACAAATGGCTTCTGCTTCAGGAGAGCTGGCTGTGCTGCAAGCCATCTCTCTAACACAGACGTAAGTCAACTTTCAAAATCAAAGGAAGAAGCTTACCGGCACAACACTTGTGATCATCACGATGGTCAGCAACTTTCTTACACTTCCCCCGCAGTCCCG
The DNA here is from genome assembly GCA_021432655.1 of Atractiella rhizophila. Lineage (NCBI taxonomy): Eukaryota > Fungi > Basidiomycota > Atractiellomycetes > Atractiellales > Hoehnelomycetaceae > Atractiella > Atractiella rhizophila. The sequence goes on along the minus strand of MU271230.1, from coordinate 101,519 downwards.
GCAACCACAAGTTTCTCTCCTCCAACACAACCCTCATCCCTTAGTTCCATCATCATAAACCATCCGCTGGACATGTCTTCTCCCGGTTGCATCCACCCACCAGCAGTCCCTCAGCCTTGCTTGTGCCCCACCTGGTAAAAGATAAGCAATGCCATAAAATAAGACTGGTAAAGAAAGTACGCACCAGAACTAACATTCATATGCTTGGTGTTCAGGGCATCCTTTGCGAGAGCTGCATGGCCGGTTAAGTTATCGAAAATGACAAGTGTCTGGTCTTCCGAATGTAACCGTTCAAAAACCGGGATGAACTTTTTTTCAACCTGAACATATCAATTGACAAGAGCACAACCCCAAGGAAAGAATGCCGACTTGCTCAGCCAGCTTCTCAGCATTCCAATATCCTTCATGATTCTTCCCGTACTCCAACTGCTCCCCAGCTTCCTCCAGCCATCCTTGGGTTGAGCAAATGAAGTCTGACCGGTGTAGACCATATGAGCAGGGCTATTTTGGGGAAGCCAACGTTGTTACGGATATCACAACCAGCGGGATGTGTGTAGTTGACACCGTTTGGAATTTTAACTAGAAAGTCAAAACTGGGTTACCTGATAGACAGACACCTTATACGAGATTTACCCGGGATCTAATTTTGCATGTCTGTTGAAAAACTATGGAGAAGAAGGACTCCTCGTTATAAAAAAAACAAGGGACTAAACCTTTTACTGGGGAACACACACGGTAACATGCTATTCGTCCCGATGACATGCGGAGCAACATGCAGTGTACTAGATGACATGCAAAACATGTTCATGGCCTTGGGATAAAACGCATAAAAAGCTTGACACAAAGTTCTTCCTTCTTCGAAGTAAAAGAAGACAGGCAAAACGGAGAGCGAGGTAGAGGTCGAAGTACCCGTTCGCTTCCTTTCCCACTCCCGCAGGAAGAGTACGCTTTCTTCACTCCATACGGCGGGAAGCACTTCGAGCGTTCGTCCGTTGACGTCGGTCTGAGCGGAGCGAACGCATGTGAGGTCGAGGTCGAAGGAGAAGACCGAAGCTGCAGCAGTGGCACCTAAGTCCTAGTAGACTACTACTTCCTGAATTTGACAGGAGCACTCAATAGACGAATAGTTATCCTTGGGTTGACTATGGATGACTTGTCACACATGAGGAGTGCGTTACCGAAGCTCGAACTGGGATAGGGCAACCAAAGAGGAGGCGGGCTAAGGCCGAGCGAACCCCTTCTCCTTTCCAACTACCAAGACTCTCTTAGGCTCCTTCTCCTATCGCTCCTTTCTCTCAACCTCCTTCTCCTATCACTCCTTCCTCTGGTGCTACTTCTGTCGCTACTTCCGCTCGACCTAGACCCATCGCTACTGCTTCTCCGAGGCCTATCACGTCTTGCTACTCTTCAAGACGACTTCCGGTCCCTGCTGGAGGGTCCTAGACAAATGCTACTTGAATACGCCACCCCTCACGTACGTTTACGAACCCAGTCTCCCCTCTTCGTTTAACCCTTCAGTTCCAGTTTTCCCATATCCCTACCTCGCTGAAGCTGTCGCGACTGAAGACAGACCGCGTCTTTATTCAAATTACTCCGATCCGTTGCCACTCAGAAATGTATTACGAAAGAGACTCTAATGACTGAAGTAACGTCACCTACACTCGCGTAACTGTTGTAAAAGTTCGGCGAGGGAGCCTTCAGTGCAGGTGTCCGTCGTAGGAGTGGGCTCTTAGTGTGCGACGGCCTGCTGTAGGAGCAACACGACTGACTGCTGCTCCTGCTTCTCCTGTTCCTGGTCCTACCGGGGGGAAGACACAGAAGGTAGGGAAGCCGTATGTGGGGGAAACGACGGTTGAGGGTGAGGAGTCTATACAGTGAACGTGGGTGATTGTAGGTAAGCGGTGTCGGACGGTGAGGTGGTGGACGGAGAGGAGGCGGATAGTGAGACGGAGACTGAGGCGGACAGTGAGGTGGACAGGGAGACGGACAGCGAGGTGGACAAGGCGACGACGAGGTAGTAGACGGTGAGGTAGTAGACGGTGAGGTAGTAGACGGTGAAGGGGTGGATGAGGAGGTGGTCCGTGAGGAGGGGAGGAGACGGGTGGTGAAACGGACACTACCCCTTCTGGTTCTCTTGTGCTCGCCTTCTCCTTGGATGGCTGCTTAGACGGGGCGGCGAGTTCGCTTATGCAGGATGCTTCCTCCTCGCGTGAGTCGTGTCCTCCTTTGTCGATCTTCTCATACCCTATTCTCGACGAGTCTAACTCTTCGACAACGTCTCCTTAGTCAAAGACTGTGTGGAAGTCCCTGCCTCCCAAGCTCGCAACCTTTGAATAATATTGGACAATTCTGACCCATGTTCTCCCTTCGACCTTCGTAGCGTCTAACGCCGTCGTAGGGTGGCTAAACCGAACCGAAAGCCTCGTGCCACGTAAGCAAATACCCGGTTGGTAATACTCCTCTGTCCCCTCGAAGGTCACAGTTTATCTCCAGTCAGGTAAACGAATAACAGTTCATACACGAGTACTACGTAACGTCCCTCCGTACATTTTTGTATATGTAACGAGTTACTAGGTCTTTAGACACCTATAGAGGCAAGGACCGAGGCATGTTTATTCACCAGTTACCTAGGTTGCTTCGAGCGAGTTAAGGTACAGTTGTACTACCAGGGTGAACGCGACCTTTTCATACGCTCCGTTTGTTAGGCTCTCCTCTAAGGCGTTCCCAACTTCTTAATAGAACTCCACCTCGATAAAGGAGCATAGGCTAAATTCGGCCCTGGTTTCCCATAGAGTGACTCCTGTCGGTCCTCTACCAACTTCTTTCTTCCGAAATTTACCTGGATAATGTTCTTCCCGGAGATGAAACTCATGCAGACGACGACGGGAATGGAACACCTCATACTCACACTGGACTGAAAAGACATGTACACGTCGCCAGTACTCGCCGGTCTACAACAGTTCATAGCCGTTCTCCAAAAGTAAGGGGTCAAACTTTCGATATAAGGTGCCGAAGGTAGTTATACTTCAACCTTTACACTACTTTCTTCAACAATTCCTAGAACGGGGACTTTGGGCGGCTCAACAGGAACAGAGAGTACTGCTCAGCTGAACGTTACGTGTACTACCGTTTGTGAAGAGTACCCACGAACTGCCCGTTTTGTTGGAAACTTTCTTTCCTGTTCCCGCC